>VUQS01031824.1:0-23072 GCA_015108495.1 Heterochromis multidens | reverse complement strand
TGTTGCAGCAGAAATCAAGACTCATCAGAGCAGCATTTTTCCAATCTTCTGTTGTACACTTGGTGACACCATGTGAATTGTAGCCTCAGTTTCCTGTTCTTAGCTGACAGGAGTTGTCATGGTCCCTGGGTCTTGGACCCAGGGTTTTGAGTTAGTTTATTCTTGTTGTATTTAATATTGATGCTTATGCTCTGGAGTGTCTTTGTGTTTACATTCTGTATTCTTAGAGTGTCTTTGGGTTTGTATTCTGGCTTTTGTTTTATGAAAAGATTCTGGTTCGTAGGTTCTTAGTCTTAGTTTCTGTTATTAGAGTTTTGCTCTTGGTTTTCTGGTTCCCTGTGTCTGGGAAACAAGCCTAGCTCATTTAAAAAAAAACAGAAAAATCTGAGCTGTATTTTTGTTTTAAACTGTGAACTACAAATATGCACTAATTCACTTTAATTTCAGAGAACTGAACTCCGAATTTTGCAGATTAAGTGAAAAATACAGCTTAATAGCTTAAAATGCAACTAACTACATATAAAACATTGAAGATACTTAGTTTCTTGTGGAAAGCCCTGGAAATGAAAAAATAACCCCAGTGATGCAACAAACACTGCTTTTACTCCTTTCTATTTTGGGTTTCTCTATGGAAAATTACAGAATGCATTTCCCCTCATCTGACTGTATCATCTGAATACATCTTTATATAGCCCAGAGGAAGCAAAATGCAATAGTTTTTATTGTATAGCAGGATTATGACTTTATTTACAGCCTTGGTGTTCATGTCATGCCACCACCTCCATTTTTTTCCTTGTTAAAAAAAAGTGACAGCAACAAGGAGAGAGGGAGGCTATGGCTGTTGCTGCTGTCATCTTACTTGATGATGGTTTAACTTTTCTCAAGTCGGCGACACGGCTCGGTATGTGACCATGGCAACCACAGAAACCACTTGGAGGGAAACGATACAGGAGCTATTTTTACTGGTATTATTGTCTGCTTCAGTCTATCAAGTTTGATTACACTGTCTGGATCCAAAAACAATGTTTATGACACTGGTTAAAAACCTCTATTTGAAATCTTACATTTATGTTAATATATGTAATTAAATGTAGTTATGAGGGTGAGACCTCTTATTCACTACAAAGGAGATATCTCTCTGTGAAGGAGAAAAACTACTGTTCATCACAAACTGTCAAACATATTCCTAAAAAGTTGAATCTGTTCATCTGGACGTAGCGATTTTTTAGTGGGAGAACGTTTCTCCCACTAAAAAAATCGCTACGTCCAGATGAACAGATTCAACTTTTTAGGATTCTTTTACCTGGATTATTGAGTATGCATCAAGAGATGTCAAACATATTCTGTTTTTATGCATGCAGGACATTAACTTATCATGATGGGTTCTGTCAGTCACTCTGCATGTGTAGACATTCTTATAAACATAATAAATCAAGCACAACACTCAATGGAAAGTTAATGCTTCCACCACACTTGCCCCCTGTAGAGCAGAAGATCTGATTAATCTTTGGAGGTCTTTGCTCCATAAATTTGCATATTAATGGCAGAAAAAAACCTAATTCCCTTGAAACCACAATAATGCTTTCTGGCTTTAAAGTGTGGAAAAACATGCAGTTTAAAATGCATGAAAACAAGGATGTTGACAAAAAGTAACTGATAATTAATGACCTCATTAACTCAGTCAGTGACCTTGTTTCTATCAATTAGCTGGGCTGTTAATGCATCCCAAAATGTGACAATCAGAACGTATTATGTAATCCAAACCTACAAGTACAGTAACACCTAAAATGTCTTACCTGTTTAGATAACTTTAGGAATGAAAATTAGAATCTTTATTTTTACTGTATAAGAGAAAATTGTATGATTATTAATAAAATGACTTGAACATACCAAATGCAAGCCAACCAGTGAGCAGCCAGTCCAAAAACACACACCAGCAGCACCAGGACCGCCGCCCCGTACTCGATGTAGTGATCCAGTTTACGGGCGACCCGACCCAGACGGAGAAGTCGGACGACCTTAAGTGAGCTGAATAGACTGCTGATGCCCTAAAACAAGAGTGAAGTATAGAAAGCAGAGGCAGATGTCAGAAACTATATTTCAAGATGACAAAAGGTTCAATTAATATAATTTTAAGTCAAGTATCTAAAATAATAGTGCTGCTCTAATAAAAAGTCTGCCTTTTTAGAAGCACTGTTTATAAGCACTATAAAACATTTAAAACACATTATAACATTACATTATGTACTTGTTCGCATCCATAGATACCCTGTGGAGTTAAAAGTAAGCAATGCTTTGATGAGCAGGCTCCTGTTTGGCTTGTATCTCACAACATGTGTCATTTGGTGGTGGTAATGTACCAAAAAGTGCAGCAATAGTTTACAAAAAAACAGGTCCACATAGTAATTTACCTTTAAGTGTTAATCAAATTTAAGTATTTGTTACTACTCTGAAGATATAATTTATACAAATTTAATCACAGCTGTGCGACATTGCTTATAACTACATTATAATGTATTCATAATTTTAATCCAATTATTAAATGTTAACTTACATTTATAAATGCTACTAATCAATACTATTGTTATTGTATTTAAAGTATTATTCTACTTTTTTTTGCCATTTTATCTAACTTCTTTGAGCACGTTTTTTTCTGTGACATTTATGTGACTTCCTTGCAATAATGCTGCAATTCCCCACTGTGATGACTGCTGGATAAAAAAGTCCATTATGAAAAAATGTACCTAAAATATTACATATTATTTTCCCTTATACTTTATATAATTCAATTAATTTAAACTCTAGATTTGTTAAAAATTTTCTGGCATGCCCCACTTCAGAAGGTGAAAAAGGACAATTTTTTTTAACCATTCAATAAAAAAAAAGAAAACAATCTAATTTAAATTTCAGTGACATAATAGCCAGAACAATAGCATCGGCATACTCTTTTTTTAAATTTTCCCTACAAAAGAGTCCATATTTTTCTTTGGTCATCTACGCCACACCCATAGAGGCTCTAGTTTCCACCAGCAGCACCTCCCACTGTTTGTGAACCACTGGTACAAGGTGATAAATCCTAATTAACAAATAGCTTTTAATCTTTATCCTTTCAAACATGTAAAAGTAACAGTGGAAATCCAAAGTGAAAATAAAATAAGATGCAGTGTTCTACTCTGAAATGTCTATAATGATATATCACAATGCTATAAGAGAAAAACAAATACTTAGATGCATTTTAAAGAATAAATATGCGTGTTTATGAACCATAATGTAACAGCAAACACAAAATACACAAATAAGATGAGGAATAACAAAAGACTCAAAGCATCGGCTCAGCTGATTTTAAAAACATTTATGTAAAATGGGACGAAATTTTACAACTTCCTTCACTTACATAACCAGCAGCTAAATGTCTACTCAGCTTAACTGCATGCTGAAGCACTAACACAGTGATTCAGACAGACAACTGCAATCCCATCAGTCTGCTTTGCAGTTCAGTGCTAGTGTTATTGTGTGTGTGTGTGTGTGTGTGTACGTTCAGTCAAAGATATTGATTTTGCTAATGTGCTGTGGTCTGCAATGCCAGTACATCTGCAGTGCTCACTGTCACTTGATCTGATCTAGCTGCCTGCCAGACACCTCAGCTTCTCTGAAATCACTTTACAGCTCTGAGCTCTGACATGATTTAATTATCAGTGCAATCGTGCTTCTGAGTTCTGCTGCAAACTCTACAAGCACAAGTTGGAAGAAAGTTTGTCAGTGAAGAGATATGAGAGAGATTTAATCAAAGGAAAAGCTGGTAGATGTGCTTATTTGCCTTTTTGTGGAGATGCAGTTAGATTAGATTATCGTGTCTGTGTACTAAATATGGAAGTAGAGCCATAGTTAACCTATGTAAAGTTCCAAAACACACATACCAGCATCTTTAAAGCTCATCCACTAACACAGAATATCTTGTTTGTTTAAATTAGATTTGATTTGTGGTTTTAGCAGGAGTAATTGCATTTTATGATGGATTTACACTGCCTCATAAAGTATATACCAACATACTGGGGGCTATGTTGTTAACCAATATGCCACTTGTGGACTGGAAGGAGCCAGTGATTGGCTGATTGTGTTTCTGATGATACTGGAGTTTGGTGAAAGTGGGGTTAGCACTGACGAAATTAAGTAAAACCTCTTAGTATTTGTTCCTTTTCAGTAACATTAAAGTAGAGTGTACTTGGTACAAAATCAGTACCTTTATTATGTAGCTTAATTTAAAATATTATGTAGTAAAACTACAAATTCCCACAATTTCCACTGAGTCTGAAATACTTTATTCTCCTTCACACCTGTCAACCACAAAACCTTTTATTACAAAATACTTTCACAACTAGGTCCCTATGGTATTTACATCTTTATTTACATTTACATTTTTTTCCTGAGTACTTACTTTTGATTTATGTAAATAAATTAAATTATTTGAGCACTTTGATACATGAACTGACCTAGCAAGCAACTAAATGGATCTTGTGGTGAGATTGCTTTGTAGTACAAAATCATGCAAAAAGCAAAAGTTTCTGGTATCACTAAAGAAAAAAACCCGTAATATAATTGAAAGAAAGATTTGTCTGGTGGGATGAGCCAAGAACACTGCAGCGTTAATTGCAACATAAGATATTTTTAATTAGTAAAGATAAAGTTCACCCTTAATAAAACTACAAATAAAAAACATCTCAGAAGTGGTAAACAAAGGTTGAATGTCAGTTTCTCCAATAGACATTAACAGCCTTTTTTAAACGTAAGATTGTGATTAAGAAAAACACATACGGTTGCTATTCTTTGTAACTGTTTAATTTACATTGTTTTGGTCATCATATGTATCAGGTATATAATTAATTCATTTCATCTGACAAAAATTGGCAGCTGTAGTAACATTAAAAACTTCAATATTAAAATATGTTGCAAAAATTCTAGCTTATGACTGTCACAGTCCTCAGTTTTTCATTGGTTTTCTTTTTCTTTCTCTATTTTCCCTGTCTTTTGTGTCTCCTTCTCTATGTCTTTCTCTGTGTGTGTGTATATCTTTTAGTTACCAAGTGTTTTATTATGAAAGTTATTTTCTCATTTTCTCATCTTACTTCCTGTGTTCTTTTCCCACCCTCGTTATGGTCTGACTTAGTTTACCTGCGCCTCATTACCCTTCTGAACCTGGTGTATAGTTTGTCTATGTGCCTTCCCTCAATTTTTAGCTGTGCTGCCGTTCTTGACCCACAGTTGTTCAGAGATTTGGTTTTTGTCCTTTTGGTCTTTTACTGTTTCCTGAATTTTCCTGCAGCAACTTTTGTTGTAATATAATTCAGCAAGTTTCAGCGAAGAGCCTTTTATTTCATTTCCTGCCAGTCTGCAGGATAAGAACGACCTTAACCTGCAGACTGTTTGGGTCTATTTCAGAACTTAACCCTAAGTTAGCCAGTTAAGAAATGGAAGCTGTCAGAGATAGCTAACAGAAAGAGGTGGTTCTTATAATGTATACCACTCTATGTCCAAAACAGCCTGTGTGAAAAAATATTTTTAATTCCAGGATGACTCTTATGCTGAAATTTTAACTGTAGTCAGTTTGTCATAAATGATTGCTGATGTGAGGACTCAATCTGCTCTCATGCAATTTTAATGAAGTTAATTTTTAAATATTGCAGAAGACAATCCTGGCATTAAAAAGCTTTGGCAGGGAAAAAAACCAAGCATCTCATATCTTATCTTGACATTTCATGCATTCATGCTCCTGCTGCCATATTCTCACTGAGCACTTGTGAAGATTGTGCAACTATTGTTATTGTTAAGGCCTGATGGAGACTTTATGTAATGTATAAATGTGTGAATGTGTGTCTACAAGTAAAATTAAAAAAAACATTCTATGATATTCTAATCAAACTGAAGCCTACTTGAGTGACAGCTCGGTGGTTCCAATTCTTCCCATCCCGTTCCATGCATGAACACAGGCAGAAGAGGATGGGGGGCCATGCAAACAGAATGAAGGGATAAAAAGAAGAAAAACAAAAATGAAGCACAAGTAAGAGAAAAGATCATTGGTAAGCGATGAATAAACACATTTAAAAAAAATCAACATTCAATAATCAAATGAAAGGAAACACAAAAGAGCATTCTTATCTGTGTTTTTAACATGTTTACAGTGCAAAGCATGCACTCAAAGCTTTATTATTTCAAACTACTTGCAACATGAGGTGGTCCATTTGTTGTAGTTTTGGGTTATCGCTCATTGAAAACCAAATCAGTCAGTCTTTCAAATTGCTGAGAATAACTTTGACAGAGGCTCCCTGCTAATGATCTTCTCTTCCCTATTTGGAAACCTGTTGGGGAAAACAGCCATCAAAGTTATTCATGTCAGTCGTTAAGGTCTGCAGCAGCAGCAAGATGTTTCCGCACCGGTTTAATAACACAGGCAATTGTTTGCTCGCTCTCATTTACCCATGCCATGGATTGCCTCAAAGCAATTTGGAACAAATTGGAGTCACTGAGTTGTTGCAGAGACACATTGGAAGATGATCCTGAGTTTGCGGTCACGGCTTTGATGTCAGTTTACAGCCAATGCATCCATTGCCTTCATTGCCTTACCACATTTGATACTCACAGTAGATACATACAAATATTAAGCTGCACTGTTTTATGTAACGCTGCACCAAATAATTATCTTCACTGCTGTAGATGTTTTTATGAATTAAGTGGTAACTGTCAAGTCTGTAAAATAGTAAGTCCAAGGTAATGCCAGCAAACAGCCTGTTTTTTGTTTTTTTTTGTTTTTTTTTTACAAGCAGTGAAATCTATAAAAATATTTAATGTATAATTATATTCAACTGAAAGAACCACTGACCTTTGAATATCTGACATATTGGCTTGATAAACAACTTATAAAATAAATGAATAATAATGGATTGAGACAACACTGTATCCTTGGCAGCATAACAAGCGAATAAACTCTTTTCAATGGCTTTGAAAAAAAGAAAAGAGTGAAAAATAAACAAAATATATGTTACAGGATAAAGTAAACACCTAACAAGTCGTGCTTAATTATCAAAGCCACACATCATATAATTTTCCACAGATTTAGCAGCCACTTCATTGGAATGGCAAGTGGCTTCCTTTCGAGTACGTACCGAGCATGCTCAGTTTTTAGCATACTGCAAAGACTCCACTGTGGCCATGATTCTGTGTTTCTATAGACAGCTGTATACTGTAGGATACCATATGGAGAAATTAAAAAAAAAAAAAAACATATGTATGCATGCAACTACATATTTTTTATCAGTTTTTCAGTTTTTGCATGCAAGATGGTTGTTTTAAAGTTACTGAGAGTTGACTGTCTACATAATTTACCCAAACTTAAAACTTTTTTAACCTGGCTTTATATTTATTTTAAGTTATAAAATTTGCTCTTATGTGTTTTTGTTACTGTAACACACGGGACCCAGACAGGCAGGATTTGATGGAACGTGTTTGCTTTATTTACAGTGTTTCTGTACTCTTGTTCTGCTCAGCGTTTCAGCTGCTGCGTCTCCAGCTCTGCTCCCAGTTAGCTCTCTCGTCAGGTTCCGGCGTCCTACTAATATAGGGGAGACATGATTACATGATGACTTACAGCTGTGCTGGCTAGCCTCCCCTGACGCCATGCCCTGAACCCACTGCTCCACCCCTCCCCTACAGCTGAGCCGCAAACCACACCACCGCCACAGTTACGTTTTATGATTTTATCATTTATTCTAGATACTTTATGTTCAGTCATCTGTAAAGAACTTTAAATTACATGAACCTGCATGAAATGTCCACTGCAAAATAACTGATTATTTCATGCTAATTTTAAGGGCTATAACAAACCATTATTTCAACATTTCTTCATTTGCTGAATTGGTAGCCTATGGAGTTTTGATCCCTATTAGTGCTGTGCAACAGTTATCCTATGACACCAGTGCTTCCACTTCCCTGAGTATGCCGGGCCCTCTTGGGTCTCCGCTATGCAAATTTGATCATCAGAGGCCTCTTGCGGACATCTGCTTGCTCTCCAATTTGTTGTGACCACAAGTTCTGACCTGACTGCATAGACACGACATCAAAATGCACCAAAAACACTCGCTCCTGATTTCCGCAGCTGTCTGGTGTACTTGTACGCAACTGAGTATAATCCCAGCCTGAGTCAGTCTCCACATTCCTGTTAATGTTTGACCTCACTGCTCAATGTATGAAAGATTGAACACAATTTGGTTTATTATTTTATAAAACGTATCTATATTTTGTACCACTGACAGTCCAAAGGACAAAATTTCAATCTACTGTCAACCTAACTGCTGAAAAATTAGTTCATGCATTTATTACTTCTAGGCTGGACTACTGTAATTCATTATTATCAGGCTGTCCTAAAAACTCTCTGAAAAACCTTCAAATGATCCAAAATGCTGCAGCGAGAGTACTGACAGGGACTAGAAAGAGAGAGCATATTTCTCCCATATTGGCTTCTCTTCATTGGCTCCCTGTTAAACCCAGAATTGAATTTAGGCTTAAAACTTTCCTTTTTGATAAAGCTTATAGTTAGGGCTGGATCAGGTGACCCTGAATCCTCCCTTAGTTATGCTGCAATAGGCTTAGGCTGCTGGGGGTTTCCCATGATACACTGAGCGTTTCTCTTTCTCTCACCTCTGTTCACTCACCTTGTGTTTTTACACCTCTCTGCATTTAATGAGTTATTATTAATCTCTGGCTCTCTTCCACAGCATGTCTTTCTCCCCTCACCCCCAACCGGTCGCAGCGGATGGCTGCCCCTCCCTGAGCCTGGTTCCGCTGGAGGTTTCTTCCTGTTAAAAGGGAGTTTTTCCTTCCCACTGTTGCCAAGTGCTTGCTCATAGGGGGTCATTTGATTGTTGGGGTTTTCTCTGTATTATTGTAGGGTCTTTACCTTACAATATAAAGCGCCTTGAGGCGACTTTTGTTGTGATTTGGTGCTATATAAATAAAACTGAATTGAAAATTGAATTGAATTGAACCCAGTAAATATTCACAATTTGAAGCTACAACTAATGACGTATTTACTTAAACTGGAAGCAATTTATGTAATCAACGGTCTTTTGTTTAATCAACTAATTTGACATTTGAATCATAGCCTCCAGTATAACGAAGTAATTCTTCTCCCAAAAGTAACTCTGCAGCTCTTTCATGTACTTTTTTATTACTTATTTTGTTGATGACAAACAAAAGCTATTCAGACAATCCATGGTTGGTTTAGTTTTTCTTTGATGAGCATGAAGTGATCAAACAACACCAGCATTATCCTTTAAGTCACAAAAATGTTGCTGTTTTTCTTTTCTACTGACCCCTGACTGCTCCGGTCAACTGAACTCGTCAGCATTTAGAATGCTGAACCACTGAAAGACTAGAAAGGTTGAAATGCCTGATCTGCAAGGGCAGCTAAATGCTCTCTGTCCATCAATAAGCTTTACTACTGCATATCTTATACTGTGTAGGATACCCAACAGTCCCTGAGAGCTGAAATACACTGCTCACTGTGTGAGAAACTGTGCTGTAAACTGTCGTTTTACATAGCAAAAACACATACACATCAAGAGATGTGACACATATACACACACCAAAACACAAAATGATGCACTGACATGATGAATACCAGCAAATCCAGGACTTTAAGGCACCTAATCAACACATTTGTTTGAGGAAAAAAAAAAAGATCTCCGGGAACAGATTCTGAAGCTGTGGTTTCTCCTCAGACAATTTTAATCAAACCCAGCTAGACATAAATGATTTTTTGCATGTAAATCTTCCTTCAAGTTATTTTGTCCCCTTGATGGAATAAATGCAGGTAAAAAATGTTATCACGTAGCCAAGCAAATACCCTGTTTTCTTTAGAGAACCAAGCAAAGTGAGACAGGCTTTGTGTAAACCTTCCTTCATCACATTATAAAGCTGAAATTTATCCATTAAAAATCGACCAACTCAAAGTGCTTGTCTGGTAAAATGTCACTGTTTCCCATGATTAGTCAGCTGTCATTAGGTGTTAATGGCTTTAGGGCATCAGTGACACAGTGGAGCACTGGCGAGTGGCCAAGTTCAACAATGTTAACGCTCCTTCCTCAAATTAAAATGTGCCAATTATCTTGAGATCCTGTGATGGCTCTCCAGCAAACACTCATCACTA
The DNA here is from genome assembly GCA_015108495.1 of Heterochromis multidens. NCBI lineage: Eukaryota > Metazoa > Chordata > Actinopteri > Cichliformes > Cichlidae > Heterochromis > Heterochromis multidens. The sequence continues at coordinate 12,874 of VUQS01031824.1, read as the reverse complement.
TAGTGGAACATTTATTCACAAACAAGCATATTATTAAGCTGTTCATTAAAACTTGTTTTTTAATGTTCCTACCCAAAATAACAACCAGTGAACGGGCTCTGATAGTGTGGTAGAGTGGTTGTTAAATGTAGTTAAATGGCTGCATGGTAATCTAATAACCTGTCCATCAAATCATTATTTACAGGATTTTAACTTGAAGTTAACAGGAAAATAATTTTAAGGACCGTGTATGTAATCTAAGTCCCTTGCTGTGGGAAGTTTGCAGCGAGAGTGCGTGATAAGCAGCATGCAGCATGAGTGCTTAATCTACTGCAATAAACAATTTAGTGTATACATTTCAGAGTAACACCTATCCAAATGTTGTGCATCGTGTTTGCTGCCTTATAGTAAAAGAAATAAAGGCTTGGTTCATGCAACGTTATCTTTCTCCCCCTCATTACTGCAAAGTTGGTCCAGAAAAAAAAAAAAGGTTCAATTCAAATGAGCATACTGTATCATTCAACAACAATGAATGTGGCAAACTACTACTGCGAGACTCGGAAGCTTCAAAAGTTTCTTAGAAATCAGTTATCGCATAGCTGAAAATTCAAAACATGTTGTTTAAAGTGAAATAAAAAATTTGGCGAAAAAGACTGATTTCATAAGAAATACATATTTGTCTGTCTCATGATTTAGAAAAACCCATGTAACAGTGGATAACATGTATTTGAATCATCACTGTTAAAAGCCAAATTTACTTTAAAGCCCCAGTTATTAATATTATTTTTCACAAACATTTACCAAGCCAAACTATTACCAAACCAGCCACAACATAAAAACCACTAAAAGCTGAAATAAGATGCATTGGTCATCTCATTACTGTTCTATGTTCTGCTGAGAATCCTTGAATCCTGGCGTTCATGTGATAGTTACTTGATATGAACATTCTTGCAGACCAAGCACAAAGGCACTCCCTGACAGCTGTGTCCTCCCCTAGCAGGAAACTGTTCCTCGCCACACAGCAAAAACTGCTCAGGAACAGCTTAGAAAACACTACAGAGAGCCTAAGGTGGCGTCCACATAGGAATCAGCACGGCAGCCAGAAAGTCAATGACATTTAGTGGCAAAATAACCACTGGAGGTCCCCAGTTTTTTTCAGCTCTGAGGCAAACGACTGAAGGGGCTACCAATGAGAGTGAAGGATACCATTGATTTACATATGACAGGTAAAAACATGAGGGGGTTACCTAGGCAACCGGGGGCTGGAATGTCCACTAGTGATCAACTGTCAGCTACAAAGTGATGCGTGACAAGCCAATCACTTCCTTTGTGAACACCCCTTGAAGCGCCACCCTCCAAGGGCCCACCCCACAGCCCACAGAACTCAAGGGATCCACTGTCAACATCCAGGTACCAGACATGACTGGACGCCACCAAAGGTCCATGTTCATGTCCACATCCCAGCAGCTCAGAGCTGCTCTGGCAGCACACAAAAAGGAGCTAGACTATATTAGGTGGTTTTATTGAAGTGGCTGAAGTGGTGTATATTTTATCACCAATTTGGGATAATTTAGTCATTACTTCAAGGTGCTTTAAGAAGTTATTTAGTCCAAAACCTAGGATTAAATATAAAATGATATGCATCTACAGAATGTTTCCTTGATTAGTAGTTTGAGAAAATGAGGAAAACAGCCAGTCACCACCTAAAAATAATAAAATTAATTTTTGGCAGAGCAACCCACTCAAAATATTTTGTTTACCATCAGCCAAAGCAAAGAAAAACAGCAACTGCTAATATTTGGGAAGCAAGATTTCAATCAGCAAATTATTTGAGCTGCATGCACAGTGCTGCACTCACCTCATCTACATTCTCAAATGCATTGATGACGTCATACGGCAGGCAGGACAGCAGGTCAATAACAAACCAAGTCTTCAGGTAATTCATTCGAATCAGTTTGGGGTCTGAGATTACCTCACCGGCAGGTCCAACAAACGTGGTGTGGAAATTTAAAACAATGTCTACCAAAAAGATGACGTCCACAATGCTGTCTACCACCAGCCACATCACGTTGTTTTGCTTCATCCTGAAGGAGACATTGTAGGGCACCATGATGGCGGTGTAGAAGGTGAGGATGAGGATGACCCAGTCCCACGTGGTCTTGAAGAGGCAGTAGTGCAGAATGATATGAGGTGGAGTTTTGGGGGTCTCCTGCTTGTACTGAGGTAGGATATCTGAACCGAGCTGCAGAACCTGCACAAAAAAAATAAAAATAAATTTAAAAAAACAGTGCAATATGTGAAACTCAACGCAGGCAGGTAAATTTACACAATAGGAAGCCAAAAATGCTGCAGCTAAGGTTTATATTACATAATCCTGTTAGTGACTAAAGCTCACCTGCTCATGAATAACGTTGCCAAAATTGGCCCTTATGTAACAAACTCCCCTGTTCATTTTCTCAGTTTGCCCTCTCATATACAGTATTCATATTTTTATTAGATCTTCAGCTAAAAATTACATTTAAGCAGCATCTTACATTAAATAATAATAATAATAATAATAATAATAATAAAATCCAATGAACGACCCTTACCTCAGCAAGGCGGGAGTGCTTGTGGACGTTTTCTCCTTTGTGAACTGTGGGCTGCAGCTGTTGTAAGACTCCTCTACTGCTTGTTAAAGCACGAGTCAGTCGGGCAAACTTTCCCCAGCCTGATCATTAAACACCAACAGAAAGCAAATTTTCAATACGAGTCTTAATACTTCATATTTTTCCTAGGGCTACAACATGTCTTCCCTGCTTGTAGGATTGAGGCTCTGAAATAATTTTTTTCAGTATTGAACATTTGCTCAGCACTTACTAAGTATGCTTATTAAACCTTGATTATCATCTGGGTATGCAGGGCATCAACAACTTCAACAAGCTTCAATACTACGTTAAAAAAAAAAAAACCCAAAAAACCCCATCATGTACAGGTGAAAAAGACCAAGTCAAGAAACACAGTTTCAAGGTCCCTGATACAAACTGCCCAGCAAAGCTTCTGGGTTTTGAAAAACTGTTAAATTCTTCTTCCTGGTGAATTAAAGAAGTTTTGTACTCATCATAAAATGTTAGTCAACCACTGACAGGATGTGTTTTTCTGTAGTCTTATGTTAAACGTTTTGAGTTACCTATATGATCATTGTCAAATGACAAGATCATATGGTCATGAGTTCATAAATATTTTGTTTATAAAGTTTTTTTTATCTTCTGACACACGCTTTGCTGTTTAGAAACATACATTTCTGTGAAAAACTAAGTACACCCCATGATTCAATAGCTTGCAGAACCACTTTTAGCAGCAATAACTTATAATAATAAATAAAAAACATATGTATGCATGCAACTACATATAATAAGTGAATGAACTATGTGACTTTATCAGTCTGTCACATCTTTGTGGAGGAATTTTTGTCAACTCTTCTACAAGGTTGCTTCAGTTCATTGAGGTTTGTGGGCATTTGTTGATGCAGAGCTCTCTTAAGGTCACACTAAAGCATTTCAGTCAGGTTGAGGTCTGACCTTTGACTGGGCCATTGCAACACCTTGACTGATGAATGATGATCCCAATCTTTTCTTTTTTAGCAGAATGGCTAAAAAAGAAAAGATTGGGATCATCATTCTGCTGCATGACCTAATTTTGGCTGAGCTGTAGCTGTCGGACAGATGGTCTTACATTTGACTCTAGAATACTTTGGTATACAGAGTCTAAGGGTTTGAAAGAAGGCAACTGGACTTCTTTAAGTTGTTTGAAACAACTTAAAGAAGTCCAGTTGCCTTCTTTCAAACCCTTAGACTACCATGTCCTGGATGACTGAGAACCTACACAGACATTTTGGTATACAGAGGGGTTCATGGTCAACTCAATGACTGCAAGCTGCCCAAGGCTGCAAAGCCAGTCCAAATTATCACCCCTCCACCACTGTGCTTGATAGCTGGTATGAGGTATTTGTGCTGATACAATATGTTTGCTTTTCACCATATGTGGCACGGTGTGTTATGGCCAAACATTGCCACTTTGATGTCACCTGTCCAAAGGACATTGTTCCAGATGTAACTTCACAAACCTAAGCTGTGCTGCCATGTTCTTTTTAGAGACAGCAGGCTTTCTCCTGGCAAGCCTTCCAAACAAGCCATACTTGTTCAGTCTTTTTTTAACTGTACTGTCATGAACTTTAACATTTAACATGTTAACTGTGATGAGAGTCTGAGATGTAGCTCTTGGGTTTTTGCAATTTCTCCGAGCATTACACGCTCTGACCTTGGGGTGAATTTGCTGGGGCGTCTGCTCCTGGGAAAACTGTGGCATTGTGTTAACACACACCTGAATGCTCTAGACCACCAGAAAACTGCAGCTTTCATAGAGGTGCTCACACTTGCTGATCAATTAATCAAGTGAATTTGGTTAGCAGCACCTGGCTGCTACTTACCCTTTTAATTCCTATGGAAGCAGTGAAGGTGTACTTACTGTACTCATATATAACAGTCAGAATCACGGTAGACATTTTTAAAAAGGGATATATGTGCACATACACAATGCAACTTCTGTGATTATTTCCACAAATTCATCAGGTCCAAAAATGGCTCATATGAGGGTCGTGTTTAGATTTCATGTTTTGGCCCACAACATTGCGTGAGTGGCTTAGTGTTTTGGTTCACTCTCATTAGTGTTGTTTACGGTCACAGCAGGCTGCTGTATTCAGCAAAAGCAGTGTATGTCCCTTACTGAGCACCAAGCAGCAGACAGACAAAGTTAGCCACTGGCTGGTGAACACAGTTGAGCATTCAGAGTCAGATATTTCACTCAAGAGTTGGTGAAGACTAAAAACAGGGCAGAAAGTAGTGGAAATATTGGACCTATGCCCATAAGGTGGATAAAAAGATGAATTCAAATGACTAAAAATATCACTCCTTCTCTGCTAGATGTGGAAACCAGCAACTGCTTGCCAACAATCAGCTTAAAAGTTGGTAACATGTCAGTGTTGTCTATACAGCTAGTTTCTTCTGCCCTAAAGTACACAGAAAATTAGTTATCCTAGATTTATTATGGTTAAATGAAACAGACATTGGATTTTCATAGTGATGAGATTCATCCATTCATCAACCTCCCTAACACGTTTTTTCTATAATATGACAATATAATACTTTTAATTTGCACCTTAACCTGTCTTTTGGGTCTACTAGATGTTCTTTCTTTAACTACAGTCTCCAGTCTCTTTTCAGGCAGCACAAACTCACGTCTTTTCATCCAACCTGTTGATGCTCAAGCCTGAACTATAATCTCAGTTTCATTTTAACCACGTACCCTGTTTTTGCCCCTATTGCTTATTTCTAGATGCTCTCTTGCGCTAATTCATGTTCTATTTTGGCTGTCTTTAACACTCATACAGTCCAGTGAATAACTTTTTTGTGCTGCGTACTGATAACTATGAAGATGAGGTGTGTTTGACTGACTGGGTACTTGCCAGAGCAGATGCACAATGTACAGGGTTGAATGGTGAAAGCTGGCAGACTGATTTTACATCTACCTCTGAATGAAAAGTTGTAGATCACACTGTTCTGTCATGTACAATGGAAAAAAAGATCTAACAGGATTTTACAGGGCCATTTGGTGCCCAAGTATGGATGTAAATTCATTTTTTCTGTTTTACTCACTCTGATGTAGGCACCCTGTTTGATAAAAGCATGAAGTTGAACAAATTAAATTTATCCAGACTCTAACCTTTGGAAGAATCGTCTTCAATAGGCTGTTTAAAGGCTGTGATGTCGCTGAATGTGCAGAGAAACAGGACCACTTTTTCTTGTTCATTTCGAATGGGAGCAATCTTCACAAAAAACCAAACAGGCGTCCCTGAAAGTACAAAGAACAGCACACATTTACCTTCATCACCTGCTTATTATAAAGGGAAATGCTCAGAGTGTGCATATACTGTAGCAGAAATCTTGATTGCATAGTGTAGTAGAAATGTTTTGGACTTTCAAAACTTTACATGTTACAGCAGCAGCTGGAAACAAACAACCCCACATTTTGCTGAGGAAGGTTCCTCTGGTCTGGCTTTCAACCAATTAGCACATTTCTAGAGGTAGAAATGTTCTGGGCTGCCTTTGAACTCTGCTGTATGTTACAGAGGCTCTGAATACATTTACATGACGAGGAGACAGTGGAAGTTTTCTGTTTTCTCGCATGTGGAGTCACTACTCACTGTTCTTCTTGTACATCAGTATTTCAAACGAGTTCATCTCGTAATTCTCAAATGTTAGTCGCATTTTTTCCGTGGTGTCCTTGTCTGTGAGCTCCCCGTACATGAAGCTAGAAAACACAAAGGGAAATAGCAATTTGAATATTTAATAGACACGCACCTTTCTCACCACTCTTGCACTTAAAGTGCGTTCCCTGATTAGATTAACAAGATTTTGTTCTGTTAGCTTAAAAGACAAGCACTGCTTTGACACCTTTTCATGTCACTGCATTTAACTTTAAAATCACGCCTTGGTCATGTTTTCCTCTAAAATGAAATGCAGTTATAAATAGTTATACCTAAACTATGCAGACCAAGCTGTGTATAAAATATAAAGTAAGTTAAAACTCATATAAATGTACCCTGAAAGCATAAAAAGACAAATGCAGCCCTGGACACTAATTGGCCAAATGCAAATTAAACCTGAAGATGGGTTAAGCAACCATGAACACTTTTAAGCACACTACAGAGACATTCATCTCACTTTACTTATTAGTGCCAGCCTCAGTAGCAGCCAACTCCAGTGTGATCTAAATATAGTCTGTTATGAAATACAAAAGGAAGGCTAAATTTAATGAGACTAAATTCTGATGCTGCAGAGATTTTTCAGACCAGCGCTTGATGTAACACCACTGACGAATGTCCTCATCTCACACGTCCCGTCTTCCCCCTTTGCGGGGAGGAGAATGACTTTCTTCAAAGAAGAATATGTAATAACAATTCCTCAAATCACTTCATCATCATCATGTGTGTATATTCCCACAGGTTTGAAACTGCATGTTTACTGATCTAGTATAGAAAAACATATATACATAAGGAAGAAATGTAATTGATGAGCACACACCAAAAAGAGCTCTCATTATTAGACTCTGGAGAAATGAGTATACATCTTACGTTTGAGTCATCTTCAAAAACATTAAAAATCCACACTTTGTGAATGTTTTATGAGCTCATAACAAGGCTGAGGAATGGTTTTTTTTAACATAAAATAAAAATAACTTAAACATCATGATGATTAAAGGTATGGCAATGTCTCTGAAGAGAAATGAAAGTGGGTACTACCTAACAAAAGACTACTTATCAAAAATTGACTTTTTTCTTTTTTTTTTTTTAGAAATGGTTCAGATCAAAAAATAAAATTGATCTGAAAAGTTATCTTACATTAGAGAAGGAATGGGCACAATTAAAAAATAGACTGAGGATTCATGTAAAGAAATGCTGCATGCATGCATTATTAACAATGTAGAAAACTTTGTGCAAGCTGCAAGTGTATAGCCACTGGCTATATTCCTAACATATAGGAATGCATAAAATGACAGTGTTGTATAGTTATCTTCTGCAAGCAGTTAAAACCTGGCAATAACACCAGTACTGCCGGGTTTTAATTAAATAGCTAATTTTTGTTTTGCCACTTGGCTCAGATTCAGTGCTCATGACTATGTTGAGGCCTGAGATATATCAGCATTTTTGCTTTGAGAGTCACTGCCACAGGAAAATTACTTTATTGCTGTGGTCATAATAGCTTTTTATATGGCTGGGGTACTGTAATTATGTCTTTCAATGCCAGTTAATTTATATATTTCAGAGAGGCAGGCATAAGAAACTGTAGTTTCAACCTGAAATATTTTTTTCTATAATGTTTTTTTATTGTTTCTGTTTACTGTAATTTTGTTTGGAATAGTTGCATTTTGGTTATTTTGCCAATTTCTTTGTGTAAGAATAATGCCCCATTTGACATGATAATATTAGAAATTTTGAGAGAATCTTCTGACAAAGCAGTGAACTGCAGGAAGCCTATTCTTCTTCTTCTTTGTTTTTCCATGCTAATAGTGTTGTGCCAGAAAAACTATAAGAAAGCTTGGGTCTGAGTCTGATGACAGACTCAGACCCAAGGTACTGCACCTATAGATGGAGCTGTAATAGTCCAGCGTATGTTTGCGCAATTTCCTAAGTAAAGTTGGGTCAAATTTCTTTGATTATCTTAAACTCACCACTCATTTGCATCTTTAGCTCACTGGTGTTAATCTCTAAAAACGTACTCTCTAGACTGATCTTAAATTATTAAAAAAACTTTACAAGCCAAGAACTATTTTTTTTTAATTAACTAATATTTTGAGATATCAAACTAGACACATGTAGAGGAGTGTTAACTGAGCTTTCCTCTAGGGGAAACCACAAATCTATATCTCAGAATTTGGTGCATGGCTTTATACAAAATTCAGTTTGCAGGCTCCAAACTTTAAGTTGATGCTTAAAGTTTGGTAATGACTGAAAATAAAGTGGGTGTTGTTTACATTCAACAAATGTACATTCCTGAGCTCATTCCAAACTTCAAAATCAAACAGCAAACAAAAAAAAGAATTATACGGACCTGAAATTTTGTCACCACATTCATTGAATGACCATACTGCATCCTTTGGTCAATTGAAAAGCCTGTCGCTTTATATTTATCAACACATACAAAATCATATCTTTATCTCAGCTGCTACTACAATTAATACAGATAGTTACTGGATCCTGGATATCACATGTTTCAAATGTATCCACAGTATCTTCTATTTACCAAATGTTGGATCAACTCTGACAATACACACAAAACCAGAATGATATTTTTCAGAATTTTATCACCAACATTTTTGAATATTTTTGTGTTTCTGAATAGACAAAAACACTACCACATTGCCCATGAGTGTCATCAAGTTAACTTCTTAGATGGTGTGCAGAGACCAGCATCTCTTAAGTGGAGTCAATGAGTCAACCTCTTTTGGGGATAAAACTGTCAAGGTTTCAAATCCCTAGCAAACAAATCACAGCTCTAAATGTGGGTTCAAAGTTAGAAGTTTTGTGTATTATGCTTGCTTTTTCTCAGGGATTGTATGCAAAAAAAAAAGAAAGAAGAAAATAATCTCAAAGAAAGGAAGAGATGCTAGCGTGTGCCACTTTCCTAACATCTCCCTACAGCAACGGCTACCTCACAAAATGCTTACCTCTTATTTTTTAAGGCCTCTCTAATATAGCAGGCTATAACCAGCCCCTATTGGGTGTATCTAATAGGTCAGCATAGTTGGCTTGTGTCATGCATTTTTAATAGGAATTATTTGCTTCTGTTTGGTTCTCTAAGATCCTGCTTTAGACTGAAGATAAGAGAACTCACCACACAAAAATAGAGGAAAAATATGTGAAGAAATGTAGAAGTACATAAAATTAAGAAAGAGAAATTTAGATATAAAAAACAGGATTAATAAATAAATGTAGAAATAGAGAAATAAAAGATTATATATGGAAATTGTTTTTTATACTTTTCTATATATCTCTGATCCAAATTCATTCATTAATAACTACTAATCATTGGTTTCTCTTTTTGTGCTAATCCTCACTCTTGTGAGGCGCTTGATAGTAAGTACTCAGTATGATCTTTTCACCACAATAATTAAGTAATTAGTAATATATATATCTCCCAGTTTATTCTCATATAATTCATCATGAACTATTGCAGAAATAACTCCTTAATGATTTAATAATTATCAGGTTGCCTCTCTCACCCAAATTATAAACTACTTTGCATCAGGTTTGCACTTGATTTACCGACCTGAAATTAAACTTAAAACAAACCATTAAACATTCACTTCAGTATTTGTATTGGCAAGTGCTCTGCAGCTTATGTTTGGGGACCCAAGGGTCTAAATCAGTAATAGCCACAGTGCTAGCTGTGACAAACACCATCTCCCGCAACAGATGAAATCTCCCACGTTTTTCAGATTTGGCAGCACCAACTGTTTCACTGTGATCCTATTAATATGGTGGTTAGTGGCGTCCTTATTGTAGGCACAACAAACAGAAGTCCTGAAATTTTTCACTCAGTCGAACAATCTTGTATTCCTTTATGTTTTGAAGAGAAAGCATGGGGGACACTGTACATCCACAGGTTTACCATTATAGTAAGTGATGCAGAGGCAGTTTCAGCTGTTACAACCTGATTACATCACAGATTTGTGTCTCACTTAACTGGTTTCTGGCTCTGCAGCAGTGAAAAAAACAATCTGCTGGACTGTGTTTAACTATGGGAATATCATATCAGATGTAATTGAGTGGTCTGTGTAATTTGAACTTCCTCTGGTGAGATGCTCTGGCAAAAAGAATTGATCCTCCTGTCAGTTGGGTCTCGTATAAAGCCAGGCCTTTGACAAACAAACGCAGCCCCACAGTGTCACTAGTAACGGTGTATCCACATTTTAATTGTTAGGTTTGAGCTTAAAATAGTATTTTTAGGTTTGAGTTTGTGACAAATCAATCAAAAACTTAACAGTTCCTGATCCTTCATCCTCTCAGTCCTGCTAGAGACATGGCTCTATGAACAGCATTATCAATCCACTGTCAAACCTAGCAATTTTGTCCAGACTGAAATATCTCACCAATACTGGTTTTATTGCCATGAAATCTGGTCTGATCCCCTTTTCCTGCAATGTCTCATTGAAGTTTGCATTTATGTTTGGGAGTGTCATGTCTTGACTCCTACTGGATTAAACATAAATAAACTCTGGTGATCCCTTAACTTCTGTGTAGCACTATAATGTCAGATTGTCCATTACTTCGGTTTGTGATCAAATGAAGTTGATCTCCATCTAGACAAGCATTTCGACAAAGTTTAAACATTCCTGTCACACTGACTATTGGCCAAGTGTGTGCCAGTGTAAAGAGGATGCAGAGGGCTGGCTGCTTGTAGAAAATATGATGCAGAAAGAACAGCAATGGGAAAAAGTGAGAGTAGAGATTTCTTTTCCTGGACTAACGATGAGATGGAACTGTTGCTGAACATAACAAACAAGTATAAGGTGTTCATGACGGCAAAGCAAATACGGTGACACATTCGAGAGGGTTTGCCAGGAGCATTATCTATCACCAGTGGATGTCAATGCAATGGGAAAGGAGTAGCAACATAAGAAAAATGAAATTGCTAAAAGAATATGAGCTATAAGGTTGCAGCTTAATTTCTGTGACTAATAATGCCTTATTAGTAAGCAAACCGAAGCCTGTAACTGCCCATTTAGACTAACAAACAATCTCAGCATTTTCAAATTAAAAACTTGTGAGCAGCATTTCCAAAAGCTGATGTTTTAAGTGTCCTGAAATACCAGAATACTGGCACTATAGGGAAAAAGTATTTGTCCCCTTCCTGGTTTCTTAGTTTTATGCATTTTTGTCACACTTCAATGTTTCAGATCATCAAACAAATTTTAACATTAGACAAAGATAATACAAAATGCAGTTTTTAAATATTTTTAAAAAGGTTATCCAAAATTACCTGGCACTGTGTGAAAAAGTAATTGGTCCCTCTTGTTAAATCATGAAATAACTTTAATTAACCACATTTTTTAGAAAGCGGAGTTCAGTTTCATTAGCCACACCCAGGCCTGATTACTGTCAGACCTGCTGAATCAAGAAATCACTTAAATAGAACCTGTCTCAAAAAGCAACACATCATGCCAGAATCTAAATAAATAGCTGCGAAACAAAGTCGTTGACATCCATCAGTCTGGAAATGGTCACAAAGTAATCTCTAAGGTTTGGGACTCCAGTGAACCATGGTGAGAGCCATTATCCACAAATGGAGAAAACTTGGAACAGCGGTGAACCTTCCCAGGAGTGGCCGGCCTACCAAAATTACTCCAAGAGCGCATCGACGACTCATCCAGGAGGTCACAAAAGAACCCAGAACAGCAGGCCTCACTTACCTCAGTTAAGGTCAGAGTTCATGATTCAACAATAAGAAAGAGACTGGGCAAAAACGGCATCCATGGGAGAGTTCCAAGGAGAAAACCACTGCTGACCAAAAAGAACACAAAGGCTCGTCTCACATTTGCCAAAAAACATCTTGATGATCCCCAAGACTTTTGGGAAAATATTCTATGGACTGACGAGACAAAAGCTGAACTTTTTGGAAGGTTTGAGTCCCATTACATCTGGTATCAAACTAACACAGCATTTCATAAAAAGAACATCATACCAACAGTCAAACATGGTGGTGGTAGTGTGATGGTCTGGGGCCACTTTGCTGCTGCAGGACCTGGACGACTTGCCGTAATTGATGGAACCATAAAATCTGCTCTGTTCCAGAAAATCGTGAAGGAGAATGTCCGGCCATCAGTTCATGCCCTGAAGCTCAAGAGCACTTGGGTTATGTAGCAGGACAATAATCCAAAACACACCAGCAAGTCCACCTCTGAATGGCTGAAAAACAAAAAAAACAAAACAAAATGAAGGTTTTGGAGTGGCCTAGTTAAAGTCTGGACTTAAATGAGATGCTTTGGAATGACCTTAAAAAGGCTGAATTAAAGCAACTCTGCAAAGAAGAGTGGGCCAAAATTCCCCCACAGCGATGTGAAAGATTAATTCAGTTATTGCAAACGCTTGTTTGCAGTTCTTGCTGACAAGGGTGGCACAAACAGTTATCAGGTTTAGAGGGCAATTACTTTTTCACACAGGGCCAGGAAGGTTAATAAATGAAAGAATCATTTAAAAACTGCATTTTGTATTTACTCAGGTTATCTTTGTCTAATATGAAAATGTGTTTGTTTGATGATCTGAAACATGTAAGTGTGACAAATATGCAGAAAACTA
>VUQS01031823.1:0-26223 GCA_015108495.1 Heterochromis multidens | reverse complement strand
TTAAGCATCAAAAGACTTTTGTATTTTCAATGTTTTTTTTATGCATTTCACCATTAACTGTTTCTACAAATACAAACTGCCTAAAAGGAGTCTGAAAACATGTAAGAGGATTAAACAAAGCAGCCACACAGCGTGATGGAAATGTCTGGAGGTGGGTGAATAGAGCTGGAACATTAAAGACTCAAACTGAATTTAAGTGTACTTCTTTTCTTTTTAGCCAAACTGTTAGTTTAATAATGAAGGTTTCCCCCTCTAACTGATTTATTGTGTATGTGTAGTGAAGTCTGTTTTTTTCTGGTTTCTGTTTGTATAACTCCTTATTTACATGAGAGTAGTTTTTAAACCATGTGATCAGGAGTAAAAGAAAAACCTGAGCCAGCTCCTGCTGAGCAGCAGCCAGTAGCCAGCCTACTCAGTTTGTTCATGGCGAATCCCTTCTTATTTAGAGGATATTTTTGTGTGCATTTACCTTCATTTCCTGCTCTCTGGTTTAACCACTCCCTGGATTTTAGAAATGCCTCCAAGCTGTCCTAAGATCCCAAAATCAAAGCATTTGAAATATTTTAATTGCTGTAATATTTCATATTATTTGTGCTGGCTGTTGCACACATCATGTACCAAACACTTCTTCACGTGCTCCAAATCTCCCATCTCTCCCTCTGACACCATCCCAATATCCACCTTTACTCGCCATTCCCCAGTTTCTATAAGTAATATATTTGCATGGAGTGACTTTATAATGCTGTTGTAATAAATCATTTCAAATGTGAATTGTCTGACTAATCTGCCAATGGTCCCAAAGCTCTGGTTTGTAAAATGAGAGGATCTAACTGCTGAGATGAGAAAGACTAAACCTAACCGCGTTTATGTACAACTTTATTCTATTTGTTTTTTGTAAATACCAAAATGTTTTTCCCCACAATTAATTGTAATTTTTGATCACTTTTATCTGAAGACTAAAGAAATTAAGAAACACGATTTTTCCTCCCTCGATATTTGAAAACTGTGTAAATCAAGAGAGTAAATAATAATTAGTTGCAACCTTAAACTTTTCAAGGTATAACTTAAGTAGCTGTCTCAGTACTTTGTCTCCATTTGTCCTATAAGTAGTAGCAGTCATACTTCTTTCAAGGTAATCATGAACACTGTTTGTGTGCCACTTTATTAAGTACACTAGTAGCAGGTTAGACCCCCCCACCCCCTTTTGCCTTCAGACCTATCTTAATTCTTTGTGGAATAGATTCAACAAGGTGCTGGAAACATGAGACTTTTGTCCATATTGACATAATAGCGTCACACAGCTGCTGCAGATTTGTCGGCTGCACATCCATGATGCAAATCACCTGTTCCACCACATCCCAAAGGTGCTCTGTTAGACTGAGATCTGTCGAGGCAATTTTAGCACAGTGGACTCATTGTCATGTTCATGTCATGTTTATGTGGCCATAAAGGGATGGACATGGTCAGCAACAATACTCGGGTAGTATGTGGGCATTTAATAATGCTCAATTGATAATAAGGGGCCCAAAGTGTGCCAAGAAAATATGTTTACATGAAATTCTGACCCTACCATCTGAATGTTGCAGCAGGAATCGAGACTCGTCAGACCAGGCAACATTTTCCCAGTCTTCTGTTATCCCATTGTGGTGAACCTGTGTGAATTGTAGCCTCGGTTTCAGCAGTCAGCAGTTTCTGAAATACTCGCCTGGCACCAACAACCATGCAATGTTCAAAGTCGCTTAAGTCACCGTTTGAATTTCGGCAGGTCGTCTTGACTATGTCTACATGTCTAAATGCAGAGGGTTGGTCAGTTAGATATTTGCTTTAAAAAGCAGTTGAACTGGTATACCTAATGAAGTGGCCAGTGAGTGTATTAATATAACCTGATGCCAAAGATGCTACAAACCCAGAAAAACACCAGACTTAACCTCAGTGTCCTCAAAAAAACAAACCTGCAGACTGTTTTCCAAATATAGCAGCTGCTCCGTATTCTGAGCTTCATACATGCCTGCTGCCCCTCTGCCTTTTCTAAAGATGATCCTGACATTGTTTTGCAGTTGCTTCTTATTTCTTAGACCTGCTGTGTTTATTGGATCTGAAATGTGTCTGAAGAGTCGCGCCACTCATTTGCCAATGAAAAGCACTTTCAACACCATCATGAGAAGAGCTCTATAAAGTTTTATTAACTTTCTGAAACCTTATAAAGTTCCACCTTTATTTCACAGAATGAAAACAATAGGCAATGCAAGCAAAAAAATTCAGCTGAATGTGAAGCTGCCCACGCAAAAGTGTTGACCTTTATTTGGGCAAACTTCAGCCCTCGTCTGCAGCGAGGGTCGAACATCCTGCCGGCTCTTGAGCTTGTCCACAAAAGACCTGACTGCCGCTTCCCGGCTCAGGTGCGATCCCCAGAGTTGGCCGATCTTTTACGCACAGTGACGTTACCGCTGAGGACTAACTAGGACTGAAGGTCGGCTGATGAGGAGGCAGCGGAGGCATCTGACGCTCTGTCTTCACCGGAGGCTCCCGGCTGCCTGTTGACTTCAGGAACGGGCACCCGGTGAAAGTGCTGCAGGGCCTGAGCCACCTTCTCTGGACAGATGTTGTAAACTGGATGAGTTGGAGCCTAAAAAGTCAGAAGAAGAAGAAGAAAATCAGACTTCTGTGATATTTGTTTAGTCACAGTTTTTTTTTTTTTCATATCCTATTACACAGCATGTAGCTGCAGCGACCCAGTTTCTACACTGATGTGGGTGGAATTACAGTTTCACTATTACTCATACTGTTTGAACATTTTTAATCACAGGAAACTGCTGCCACTATCCACTGAGAGTGTTTTATTGATTTATCTGAGAATTGCACGCTATAAAGGAATCCATTTATTTGCACTGCTGTCTGAACTGAAAATACCATTAACAGGCAGCAGTTCAGTCACTTTAGGGATACAGTTTGAACCTGGCTGCCATTTTAATCTACGAGCCGATATGCATACGCATGCACAGGGGGCAGACTTTCTGTAAACAGCTGTCAGTGCCAGTAATGGAACAGGAAACAGGAAAACAAAACCAAAACCAACTGCCGTGGCCTTTATGTGCAACCACACGTGCCATTTGTCTTGTTTTAGTAACTTCACTTTTTTACCCCACCCATCGGATGCACCCATATAGCATCTTTCAGAGCTTCTCATTTTTATACCTTGCTCACCTGACTGCACTGCACTCACAACATTTAGGACAGGAACAGTGTCGAGCATTTCTGACCCTTCTTGCAGGTGCGTGCAGATAAAATCATGGCTGATAAAAGAAAACCAGTGGTGTAATTATTTACTGCATGGTGATGAAATGAAAGGGTGCACCAAAAAAAAAAGAAAGGGAAAAAAAAAAAAGGGGGTTAACCTTAAAGGGCCAGGCCATCCAAAAAATCAAATATACATGCTTTTGCTATTTATCAATCCAGGTAGTTTTAGTGCAGGTTTCCCAGTTTTAGAGATACTGGCTGCAGAAAATGTGTAACTTCTCTTGAAAATAATGGGACTAAAAGCCAAAAACTGCCCAAAAATGTGTCTTTCTAGAAATCATGACGTAGTTACTGAAAAATATTTGCAAACCTTCTTGAGCAGTTTCATGTATGAGCTGTCATCTCTTTTAAGAAATGGAAAGGAAGTTTCCATTAACCCGTGAAGAGCAGCTCGTGTTTGTGACAATGTGACAGTATATAAACATTAGTATTTGAGCGGTATTGTTAGTTACATGCACGCTGCCTTTTGGTTGGTATTCCACTTTTTGATGCAGAGAGGTCCTGGGTAAAACATTGTTCTTAACCTCCTAAAACTGTCTGCTCAGGTGTTAATCATGCTCTAAAATGTAATAAACTGTATTAACTCTGTGAGGACTCAGTTACTGCCCTAACCTAAGAGTTTTGGGAAAAAGCACCTTTTTGTAAAACATGTGAATAGTATATGATGTGTTTCAATTAAACAGGTTTTATAGTTTCCTGTCCGTGGGTCTGCTACGGTCTGAATGACAGAAACAGTGAGCAGGAGGGTCATTTTTTGGGTGATTTTTTTGTGATCGCACAGACTCATTTGCAGAGACTTACAATGACTTATAATGCACCAACTGTGCATGCTGCTTTGCTCTCCCGTTGTTGCTCTACTTTTACCACTCATGTTGGACATCCTGTGGACCCGCTGGAGACCTTCTCTTCTTCCAAAGCCAAATCCTGCTTCGTTCAGCGGCTTCTGACAGTGACTTGATGGCAGATTGTCGGAAGGCCTGTCCTCGAACCCCCGTGTTCTTCAGGAGCCTTCTTGTTGACGTCGCTACAAATCCTCCGCATCCCACCTCTACATGGAGCACCAGTTGCACTGTTCAGCTTCGGACGCTATATCTGTGTATTTCAGCTTTTCCTGTTCATGTGCTTCACCCACTGCATCCTTTAATGATACCGTTTGCTCCACAAGATCAAGTCCGGCCTGAGAGCAGGGAAAGTGAGCTTCTATTCTAAGTCAACCTGCATCTTCCAGTCCTGGACAGTATCCAAGAGTGCAGCTTCCACTCTTGCAGACTGATTTGCTAGATGTTGTCCTGCTCTCACAGAGGGGGTGGTGTTTACAAGTCAAGGCACAGAGGAAGCGACGGCATTCGTGCTAATTCACCTTCCTTCCAGGATGACCGCCAGATACAACACGTAAACAATAGATGCAAAGCTCTGCATAGAACCAACGTACATCTATGCGTTTCCTAGCCGTCCCTTCAGGGTCCTCACTGATGAAGAATGAGACCTCACAGAGTTAAACAGAGAGCCTACAAGGTGTTAGCTGGTGGATTTTGTGCCCCTTGGACTAAATGTTGGTGGCTGTTTAGTTTCTATGCTAAGCCAAGGCGGGTCAGACAGATATGAGTGTGTACTGATTATCTAATCTAACTCTGAGCAAAACAGGAAAGTAGAGTATATACACAACTGTATAACAGCTCATTTAGGATGACGTGTTTTAACTGAATGTACTTCAAGACTAGCTTAGAAATCAAGTTCCCTCCAAGTAAATGGATAAAGGAAAAAACAAAGAACTTTAGGCTCATCGTGTCTTCTATGCAAAATATTTATTACATATAATAACATTTTATTTATTATAAAATGTACATGAAAATTATTTTAAAAGAACACATGAAAACTTACGGTAGCATCAATGGTCCAAGTGTTTTAGAGTTACAGTGCAAACTAAATTTAACTGCACCCTTGTTGCAAAAATATCAAACACCAATATTCTCATATTTTATATATGGGCCTCTGATGCATCATGATAGTCTCAGATTCTTTTTTTTCTACTGCCACAAATCTATTCCAGATAGTAACTAATGTATTTCCTTCATTCTCACCAATCTATTCTCCTCCTTGCCAAGGACCAGCTCGTGATGGTGGTCCATGTTCCCAAAGTGCTGTGCTATGGAGAGACCACTGAGGCAGTAACACGTGTGGTAAAAATCTCTGGACCTGGACACACCAAGACAATAAAACAGGGCAGTGATGTAAAAATGCTATGCATGAGTAAAGCTGTATGATTGTGTAGTGTGTGAATGTGTGTGCGCGCACAGATGGTGTGGTACTGACTTGCCAGGCTTATCCAGAAGGCCTCCTGTTGGGTTCTGACAGCACAGGAGGATGTACTCCTGCAAGGCCTGCTGCTCAAACATCCACCGCTGCCGACTCAGCTCCAACTCTCCTGAGCAAACACACGGTTCAGTCACAAGAGGTGAAAAAAACATGATGATCTCAAAGAAAATTCAGGCCTCATTTTCAACATGAAAAAGAAAACTGTTTATTTTCATGTTGTAACATAAAAATATTGAATAACAATACAATTTACAATGAAAATATAAGTAAAAAGACAATTTCCCAACCACATATTCTGTACTTTACCTTTTTTTAATTGACTTTTTATAACGAGGGACGTCTTCATGACAAAACTTAAGATTCTGAGACTGATAAATATGTCAATAACTATTCAAAAACAGCTCAAGTTTTTAGTGAAAAACTGGTAAAACTGGAAAAATATTTGATATTTGTATTGCACTTATATTCATTCAAAGCAGCCAAAGTTTATGGAGACTTCCCACAAGTTTTATTTCAAATAATTCTGACCAAAAATCACACATTGTTGAATAATAAGTCAGGTGACAATTTTTCTCCTCGTTAGCTTTAAAGTCTCATTTTACTGAGCTGACTTTAAATAATGAAAACAGCACTGTTCTGCTCGATGCTGCAGCGTGATGAGACCTTTCAATTTTTATGTGTTTTAAGAGTTTTGGGTCAAAATGCAAAGGCACCTTCCATGAATAAGGCTCTGTGGAGTAGAGGCAAGATTCCAGCTTGCCAGAAAGAGTAGCAGCCGTCCACCAGTTTATTGCAGCGGCCTTGGAAACCTCCCTCGAATCGCATCTGTCTGCTGACCACCCAACGCTGAGGAGGAGAGGCGACAAACACACATTTAAATACGTTGCATTGTTTTTTTGTTTTTAAATCACTACAGCATGTTATAATGTGTTTGCACTTTGACTCTGAGAGGAATCACATTTATATGAGAGCTGAAACCTCACAGGGTCACACAGGACGCGAGGTAGAAGCAGACCAAACCGGATGAAGGAAAGTCTGTCCTGATATTTTCAGAAATGGGAAAGAATTAGAAATACTGCTGCCATGGAAATTGCTAACTGGTACACATCCAGTCTGCTCTGCCTGGACTGAGTAATCATGGGATATTGGATTTAATACCAGCTGCACTCTAGTCATTGGAAGAAGAGGGAGGAGGGGGGGGGGTTTAGCTTGTTTCAAGGAGTTATTTTATTTATTAGTGTTGAGTATTTTATGAGTATATCCACTTTGACCTTTGATCCCTTTTAGTCTGTAACATTATGTTTGAAGAGTATCATTATTATTTACTCTATAATCATTAATTAATCAGTGTGTTTATTAAACTATATCTACACGTCATCAACATTGGAGTGTTTAAAGTTATCTCATGTCTTATAGTAAACTTTAATAAGCACTGGAATATCACACAGACAAAAGACACTAAAAGACACTTTATTTTAGTTCAAATATTCTTAAAGTATTGCATTTTATCTCACTGCACACAGGGTGATCTGAGCAGTGTTCAGTATATTAAGGTTTGAGTATCCACCTAAGTTGAATATTGTGTGTGTTTTGTGCACTGAGATATTGACAATGTTTTTTCATATTTTTGACTTGAGCACATTGGAAGACAGATAGCACCTGCACCTCTCAAGGTCCTACTTGTGGCTAAGGGGACGGGCTAATTGGCTTGGCAGGGAGTTAGGTACAAGAGTCTACAGGACTCTGCAGAGGTCTACAGGAGTGTCCTGTAGGGACAGTAAACAAGGAGAAAACTGGAAAATAACAGATTTTCCAAACACATGACAGAGTAGACCAAAGAGTGGAAATTTACAGAATGGGTGGGCTTAGTAGACCACTCTCAATAAAATGAAAGCCTCTGAAAGCGCAGGGCAGCTTGTCCATCTTTGGTTGTGTTCGAGTCTGTGTACTCACTTGTTTTTTCTCTTTTCTTTTTTTTGAGTTTGTCTTTTTCACTAAACCATCCTGCAATTGAAGTCGCATCACAAGTGGTAATTTTTAAACTTCTGACTACAGACAGAGATAATTAAAAGTATGGTTCAGAGAGTAAATCAGGCCTTCAAGCCCAATTTTTGCTACAACATTAGAGAACGAAGAGTCTGTGTTTCAGTAGAGAAAGGAGGTGCAGAGGTGGAGGTCCATTGTAGCTGAATCGTAGCAAATAGCAGTAAAACAAACCAAAAGCAGCTGATTTTGGCCTTTCATTATTTTGGACTCAGTGTAAACACTCAAAAAATTAGCTGGTTATTTATTTGTTCAATGCAAATCCTTCAATTCAGTGTTTTGTTTTGTTTTTTTACA
The DNA here is from genome assembly GCA_015108495.1 of Heterochromis multidens. Classification (NCBI taxonomy): domain Eukaryota; kingdom Metazoa; phylum Chordata; class Actinopteri; order Cichliformes; family Cichlidae; genus Heterochromis; species Heterochromis multidens. Next base: position 18,270 of record VUQS01031823.1, on the reverse strand, counting down.
TCATTCCTCATGAAGTCACAGGGTATCATAGATGCTTCAAACATGCTACTGCTTTAGTTTTAATTTGATTGCAGCTTAAATGGAGCACCAAAGTGGGATGGCGTATGATGTGTGTTACACAAGGTAGGCTTTGCTCCATTTGACTAAGGCACTCGCAGCTATCTGAATTATGCACATTGCTCTATGACAAGATGTACACTACAGCTTAACTAAAAGAACTCTAGTAGCCTAACAGACAGTTGGATTTTAATAAATTGGATTAACGCTTTCCAAAGTAACATGTTATTGTAATTACAGTGATGTACTAAATTCATTTCTAATCACACTGTTATTACTTGCATTCTTTAATGACCTGCAAAATTGGCAGATTAAGGGGAAGTGCCTCTTTCCTGTGCACTTGTGCTACAAGCAGCTGATTTCAGTTAGTGTCGATGGAGATAAAATAGTAAAGCAGTCTGCACTTTTTTGAGGAGTGGAGATAAGAACATAACATCATTTTTATTGCACAAAAGGACACGGACAAAAGACAAAGTACACCTAGGGGCCAGGTTGTGGGGACAGCAGTCTAAACAGTAACGTCCATACTGCCCTCTCCCCAGCCACCTCCCCTAGCTGTTCCGCAGGGACACCAAGGCATTCCAGCTGAGAGATGTAATCTCTCCAGCATGTCCTGGGTTTGCTCGGGGGCGTCCTCCCTTTAGGACATGCTGGAACACCTCACCTAGGAAGCATCCTAGATGCCTGAACCACCTCAATGGGCTCCTTTCGATGTGAAGGAGTAGGAGTTCTACTCTGAGGCCCTCCTGAATGAACAAGCTCCTCACCCTATCTCTAAGGGAGAGCCCAGACACCCTATGGAGGAAGCTTATTTCATTCTTTCAGTCACTACCCAGAGCTCGTGGTCATAGGTGAGGTTAGGAACGTAGATCGACTGGAAAATTCACAGCTTCACTTTCACGCTCAGCTCTCTCTTCACCACAACAGACCGGTACAGCGTCTGCATCACTGCCGACACCACACCTCCTCCCCCCATTCATAAACAAGACCCGGAGAAATTTAAATTCCTCTACTCTGGGCAACAACTCCTCTCTGACCTGGAGTGGGCACTTCACCTTTTTCCAATTACTTTATGGGCTCAGACTTGGAGCTGCTAATTCTCATTCCTGCCCCTTCACACAAAAGCAGAGACAATTTTTATCATAAATGATAAAAAAAAAAAAAACTACTGAAGTTGAATTTTACTTAAATAAAAGGTCACTCGTATCTGCAAACCTTTGTTTATTTTACCTTAAAAGGTACAGTCAGTCATTTTTGAGCTTATTTAATTAAAAAAAAAAAAAAGAATACTCAAGTATACATTGAATAGTGTGTAATTACTTCTCCAACAAGTTGATGCACTCTCAAAAACTTAGAACTAATCCATTAAAAATACACAGGAACAGGCGCCGATTTGTGGAAGCCACCATGTTGCCCCGCCATCTTGAATACTGTGGCCGAGATGGGCATCGCCGTTCCGTCTAATCGTGTTTTATATATGTGGCTAGAGACCGGCCACATATGTGGTAAGCCAAAGGTGGAGAAGAAGAGAACTTGTTCACGTGCTGCGGAGGCAAATTTAAAATTTGTGCAACTTCAAACTCAAGATATGAGGGATCATACCCATGTTTCATCATCTGAGAAGGGGACCCCTTCACCAAAGAAGCAAAAATGCAAAGGAAAGAGAAAACGCTACCGGCGCCGGGATAAAACAAGTAAATACTGACACAGTAGTTTCCCAGATCGAAGGAGTTGCAGAGAGAGAAGGATTTTAAAAGTGACGCTGAAGTCGCCTGCTTTCTGCTCGCCAGGCAATTCAACCTAAAAGTCTAAATTTCATGTTTTTGATTTCTCTTGGCTGACTAAAGCACAGTCACGGGCACAATGCTACAGCTAGTTTTACTAGTAGCCTTACAGTACCATTAGAAAGGTTCATTTTTTGTGACCAAAAAAAAAAAACAAACATTCATTCCAATTTGCAAACATTCCAATTTGCAAATGTCATTTTCATAAGAGAAAGTTAGTTATAGAGAAAGTTAAAGTTATAGTTTATAACTCAGACACTCCTAAAGCGTGTTTGTCCTTCAGTGGCCACCGTAGATAAGATTATGGACTTGAATTGAGAAGGATAAGAAAACAGAATTCAGTTGACTGCAATCTACCAACATCTAGCAGTAAGATTTTACACACTGTACCTTATTAAAAAAAAGGTCAGGCTGATTCACCTTATTTACACTTTGTATTTTTTGCCTGGTTGTGCACACCCCACCTGCAGTGGCCCTGTTCCCCACAGTTTGAGAAACACTACTACAGATAAAACTAGTTATTTATCAGCCAGTCTGTGCTGTCCTCCTGCAACACTAATGCCATTTCTCTCTTTCTCTCAAATAAAACAGCCAGCCAGAATCTTCCCATTTCAAACTGTTCTTCTGTAAGTAGATTTTAAACATTTTATTTTTATTTCCATTACATGTATTTACGGCTTTCTGAATTCCCAATGAGAACCTAGATCGTGCTCACCGCAAGATCGTTAATAGTTCCCCATGAAAATTAAACCATGAAACCACATAAATATGAAAGTGTTCATGATTAATGCATTCTTTCACATATAATTTTTAGGCTATGACTTGAATTGTGGAGGGGAGATACAGCGAGTGAGTCTTGCTGCCATGGATATTCTCCACCTGGTTTCAACTTACAACCTTTGCTGACTCTCTGCCCCCAGTAGGAGCCATATGCTGGGTGTCTCTGAGGGACGGACAGTGACACCCAACACCTCAGAGAGCGTGCTCTGTTGACCTGTGACTTAAGCTGGGTGTTGGGTGAAAATGAAAGAAGGTTGTTTAAAAGCAGAGGGACTTTTTAGCAGCTTGCAAGCAGGTGTAGAAACAGGTTTTCTGACCAGTTACATGCAAATATATTCACCCACTATTTGAATAAGTGCTAAGGGATGGTGACATCAAGTGTTTTATAAGCTCAATAAAAAAAAAAAAAATGCTGCAGGCTGGCCTCCTGGTGACAGGCTTATCACTTTATTTTCTCAGGATGACCTTAAGCTTCATGTCAGCGAGCATCTGCCCTGCTGCAGATTCCTTGAACATGACTCAAAAGCTCAACCTGCATCAAAGCTAAAAGGGTGGCTGCTCGAGCCTTTTACTGCTAAGGAAGAAGGAAAATGAAATTTCCCCAAGGGGAGAAACAAAGCATCCCAACGGTTACAAAACAAAAGCTTATTTAAACCTTGTCCTCCAGTGCGCTTCGAGCATAACTACATAGACAGATGTTTCTACAGTACAGAAATTGTGACTGAATACACAGAAGCCCACCTCAGGTGCAGGAAAACAGTCAATGTAAAGAAGCCAAAAAAGGACAGTTAGTGGTTTTAGTACATTCAGGAAGTGTGTAACCCATGTTTTTGTAGCTCCAGTTTACAGATGTCTCCTAAACACCTCACATGCTGGTCATCATTAAGTTCCTGTTGTGTAAAGAGGACAGCTACAAGGATGCACTCACTGAGTGGTGTGTGATATTGTGGCTGTTTAAACAAGTCCGCCTGTAAAGCAACTGGCTCGATTTGTAGCTGACAGTTGGTCGATAGCAGGCATTACACCTCATGTGTAGGTTTGCGTTACTTGTGCACAACTAATGTTGGTGTGTTATTTGGTAGTAACATGTAGTGTAAAGACGGTATTACAAGGACAATCCCTGAGTGAAACAAATAGGCTTTAACTGCTCATTATGCTAATGCAATAGCCAGTATTCTCTTCTTTTAGGATTAAAGTTAGAATTAGGTCTAGGACAGGGGTCCGCAATCTTTACCATCAAAAGACCTAATAAATCTGTATGGACCTGCAAAACATTATGAGTCTTATAATAAGAGGTGACACAGCCTTTTAAGTGTAAATTAGCTTAACATTACTAACGGGGTAAATAATTAAAATCTTTTACCACATGTGACTGCTCTGCATTGGATATTTTTGATGATTTGGTTCTTTAACTTTGCATTTCCATTACAATTATACCATGTTTTTGTTGCACTTTTAAAAATATAGAACTAAAATAATGGAAATTGTTTACTTTTTAAATTATTTTTTTTGCCAACAAAATGGACCAACTGTGAAGTGGAGTAAAAATAATATCTACTGGCACTGAGGAGCCTAATAGCTTTTAATTAAAAAAAACAAAAACAAAAAAAACAAAAGAAAAAAGGCAGTTTCAATTTAATTTTGATTCAAGTCCAGTTCAGTATGAGGCAATTCTCTTCATTTGTCTTCAGCTACATACAGCAATCAACCCTTTGACTTGTAAACATAGTATCACTAATAAGTACAAATTAAAATTAAAAGTAAAAAAAAAAAAAAACATTGTTAATTTCACTTTTAAAAGTCACTGAAAATGGGCAAAAGAGCCACGCTTGGCTCCAGAGCTAGACCCCTGATCTAGGTTATGGTAAAGGGTTGGCACTTTTTTTTTTTTTGTCTTTTCTTACCTTTATTAGATAGTTTTCAGTGAAGGAGAGACAGGAAAGCAGGGAGTAAGAGAACAGGGAAGCTACACAGCAAAAGGCCTCAGGTCAGAATCAAACCCGGGCTGCTGCATTTAGTCTTGCTACATGTGGCTGCCTGCTCAACTACTGAGCTAAACCAGCACCTAAGGTTTGGCACTTTTTGTGAACTTAGGTGTTTAACTTAGGGGTTAGAGGCCTGTGAATGCATTAATGTCAATGAATATCCTCACAAAGATAGCCAAACAAACTTTTAGCCAAAATATGAGAACAGCTTAACCTGCCAAGTTTGAAGTGAATCATACATACATACAGAGATTTCTCCAAATTTTTCATAAGATGAAATTTCATTGTGGGTCACAACATTTTATTTTATCTTATTTTTATCACATTTTCTGCTTGGCCCCACACAGAACTGAGCAGCCAACTTTGAAAGCGATAATACTTTAGCACAAAGCCCCAGACTGACACTGATAGCATCTTTTTCTGCTGCTGGGACTCAGTCTGAGTATGTGAGGTTATAATAGAGAGGGGAAGGGGGTGTGCTCACCAACAAGGCTTTAAGATCCAGCATCTGTTCTTTTCCCAGGATGACAAGGGCGGCTGTACCACAGAACGTGTAACCACCGTGCGCCTCCAAACCTGGTACTCCACTTAGACCACCCTCCCAGTTCTGACACCTAGAAACCATTAAAGCATGTCGTGTAAAAAAAAAAAAAACCCCACACCCCCTGGATTATGGAGAGAGAAAAGGGCAAAAAGGCTCTTTAATAATTTACTCATAGACCGCTGTGGTCGTTTGTCGTACCTGAGAATCCAGTTGGTTGTGTCTTCAAACAGTTTAGGTGTGAGGATGTTTGTGAGCGATGCTACAGAAGCTGCACAATATGCACTCCTATAAAAGGGAAAGAAATAGGCTGATACAGATCAAGAAAAAGTTGTGGGGGAGCAGGAAGTCTGCTCTTGCTAAACATGATCTTACTGTATTTTTAGGCTGCCAGCAGACCAAACATAAACATTCAATTTGCCATTTATGTTCCCGTGCTGTTCAGTCAGAGACATTTTGGCTGTTACATGTTTTTTTTTTCCCCGCAACGTCATAACTTAACTAGAATTCAAGGACAGTGTGAGTTTATCTTTAAAATTGTCAATAAATCACTTGAAAAGACCAGGTACTGGCTGTGTATCTAAAACCTGCTTATTCCTTGGTGGCACAGATCATCCAAAAAAAAAAGAGTCACATAAATAACATCTTCCATCTTTATGGTGAACACCTCTCAGCAGCATTAACACACACTCATGTTTCTGAGCACGCTCAATGACACCTATCTGACACAAAGTTGTTCTTCAAAGATAAAAAACAAAGAAATAAGTCACACCGACTATGTTAACTAGAAAACATTTTTCCTGTACTGCAGAATTTTTGGATCTAAGAGGTTTTAGCTTGAGAAAAAGAAAAATCACCAGTAATGCAAGACAGACCGTTTTAAACCGGTTTGGGTAATTAGGATTTATTTTATTTCAATTTCTCTCAGTTGTCTAGCCATCACAATTTGGCCCTTTTCAAACTCGCTCAAATCCTTATGCTTGCCCATTTTTCCTGTTTCTAACACGTCAACTTTGAGAACAAAATGTTCACTTGCTTCCTAATATATCCTACCCACAAACAGGTGCCATGATGAAGACATAATCAGTGTTATTCACTTCTGTCAGTGGTCATAATGTTATGCCTGATTGGTGTATTTTTAACATTATAGGCTTTGATTTTGTTGTTGAGAATTATTTCATAATTGTGCATGTCATTTTGACAGTTCCAATTTTGTGACACTTCTGTAATCTAAATATTTTGAGTGTTTCTACACAAAATATTTTAAATACACATCTACAAACCAGAAGTTTGTTTATATTTTGTTTGAAACAGAGATATGGAAGTAAAAATGATGAATTAACTGTAATTAGTTCTTGATGAAAGTATTACAAAGTCACCAGTTCATCTATATTTTGGTGTTAAAATAATACTAGCATACTGTAATATATAATTTACTCAAACATACCTCAAGTTCTAAAATTTATTTTTTTCTAGAACTACTAAAGAAGTAACAGATGAGGACTGTCTAAATAAATGTAATTTTGTCTGCACAATTTGAGCTTTTTAAATTCATTTTTGTATAAAAATGACAGAAAACTATGATTATTATAATTAAGAGTCACAAATTAATATTGAAACTTTTTTTTAAATGTTTCCAACTACAGTTGAGCTCTGTAGTTTAGTTTTAGCAAATATTACTAAAATAGTATACACTCACAGGCCACTTCATAAGGTACACCAGTTCAATTGCTTTTTAACGCAAATATGTAATACGCCAATCACATGGCAGCAACCCACTGCGTTTAGGCATGTAGACATAGTCAAGATGACCTACTAATGTTAATTTAAGTGACTTTGAATGTGGCATGGTTGTTGGTGCCAGATGGGCTGGTCTGAGTATTTTAGAAATTGACGATTTATTAGGATTTTCCTACACAACCATCTTTAGCGTTTATAGAGAATGGTCTGAAAAAGAGAAAATATCGAGTGAGCAGCAGCTCTCTGGGTGAAAATGCCTTGTTGTAGCATCTGAATTTGGCATAAACAACACAAAACCATGGATCCATCCTGCCTTATATCAACAGTTCAGGCTGGTGGTGTAACAGTGTGGGGGATATTTTCTGAGGACACTTTGGGCCCATTAGTACCAATCGAGCATCATTTAGACACCACAGCCTACCTGAGTATTACCGCTGATCATGTCCGTCCCTTCTATGACCACAGTCTACCCATCTTGTGATGGCTGTTTCCAGCAGGATAAGACACCATGTCACAAAGCTCAAATCATATCAAACTAGCTTCTTGAACATGATAATGATTTCACTGTACTCAAATAGTCTCCACAGTCACCAGATTTCAATCCAATAGAGCACCTTTGGGATGTGGTGGAACGGGAGATTCACAGCACAGATGTGCAGCCAACAAATCTGCAGCGGCTGTGTGATGCTATCGTGTCAATATGGACCAAAATTTATAAACCTTGCTGAATCTATGCCACAAAGAATTAAGGCCGTTTTGCAGGCAAAAGGGGGTCCAACCCGGTATGAGCAAGGTGTACCTAATAAAGTGTTTCCCTTGAGTGTATAAGCGACTTTTTGGGGCGTACTTTCATCTAGAAAATACATTTAGTGCTGCTAGTGAACAGGGACAGCAGTCAGACAGAATATGTGTGACTATGAATAAGCTGTAAGCTTATTGTAAGCTGCTATATTAGACTTACAACAGAAAATAGTGGTTACAGGAATAAGGTAATTAGATCTTTTCATAACACTGTATATCACCAGACTTAGTGAAATGAATAGTGTCTCTCAGAAAATCCTGCTACCTCTAAGGCAAGTGAAATCCTTAAAAACCTTTCAAAACAAGGATAACTTTGCTGACAGTTTGGAGAAACATGAATCAAAATGGTTTATCAGAAACTGATTAGCAAATCCTGCCTCAGAGAAACAGAGTTTCAGTAATACATAATGGCACCTCGATGCTAATTGGTTGGCAACAGATATCAGGCTCCTCTGAGAATGAAAAAGTAACTTCTGAAGTTCTTTGTTCAAAGAAAACAGAACCTCAAATCTCCTTATTAGGAAAAAAATACAGCCCCACATAGCAGACTCAAAGAGAAACAAACACACATAACTCAAACGATATAAATCCACTCTTATGTAAGAGAGACATGGGCATTTCTTCTTTTTTCCCCTCCTTATCAACACTAAAAGGAAAACACAAGAGAATAAAAATACAAAGGAAAGTGTTCTAAAGGAGAAGTTAGTCTCCAAAAATGTCCCACTTATTTGCTAGAATTTACTGTGATAAACACAATATGGACACCAAATTGTGGCTATATGGATTTTCCTATGTGGTGCAAAGCAAGTACTAAAAAAACTACAGAAAACCGAAGGATAGAGGAAGGAGATTTTATCTTCTGTGATCTCACCTGACATCCACCTCCCCGCCGATGTGCATCACAAAGGAGCCATCTGGCTGCTTCACTGACCACAGGAAATCTAGCAGCTTCTCCCTGGAGAAGGTCAAAACAGAAGGGGAGAAGGGTCGATTAGAAACAAGGAGCAGTTCATGGTGTAAAGAGGAGAAGGAGGAGGAGATGTGGATGAAGTGAAGAATAAACAGAGGAGAAAGAGGGCAGGGGGTGGAAGAGTAACTGCTGCAAATTTAATAAAGCACTAAAGCAAAGTCAACACCTGTTGTCTAAATCTACATCACTGCGAAGAAACAAGAATTGCTACTGGACTGTAAACATGAGTAACCTCACCCTCTCTCTGTCACGAGTCAATTAGGAGAAAAACAACTCATGTAAACAGCGTCTCTAAATGCTCTTATAATTAGCTACTGGTTAAATAACATTAACGTGATCTATAGCTGCAAAATGCCCCTACGACTGTACGAAAATTTATGTTATTGTGGTTACAGTACAGCAGGAAAATGTAATTACACTCAAAGAAATTTAAAGGCATAAATTATTAATTTAAATTATACATCCACAGTTTAGTTTAGTCTTTATTTTTTAGGGAACATGCAGAAAAAGATTCATCTCCCTAATATACCCCTGTACCACATTTAACTGCTATCTAATTTCTGCCTGCAGTCCATGGGCAAGTGTACACAATATTAAATAGCCTATAAAATACATATAAACTTAGGACAAAAAGTAAGGAAATTTGTATTTGGTCAAGTATTTGCCAGGGCATAGTTCTTTGTTGTAACAGTGCTTCTAGGAAATAAATCTTATACTGTTGGAAAGCCTGTTTATTTCCCCTTAAAATGGGGCCACATTTGTAAGAACAATGTATTTGTGGGTTGAGCAGCAGAGTTGAGCATTATGCAAGCCTAAAAACCAAATAATACTATATAAAATCAGGGGGTGTCAAACATGTGGCTTATTTCAAATAAAAATAAAATAGTAAGCAAGAACAAACCAAACTGCTTTAACAGAAACTGTTCTGTGTTTGTCATGTTGTAATTTTACCACCATAGCAGCACACTGCGTGATCATGACTGTACCTGTCTATAACATTATAGGCCTCGTCTGTGCCGATGATGCAGAGGGCGTTGACAGCAGCGTAGGTGGGTGCAAGGTGGGCGTGTTGCCCTGGTCCCCCGGCGAACCCTCCTTTTGGGTTTTGACAGCGTGCCAGAAACTGACACACACTGGAGAGAAAAGATAAAGGGGCTATGAATTAATTATTTAATGTACAAATTAATAACCATAATGGGCAGCTGAATGGTACTATGTACATATCAGCATATTGTTTCTAACATAAGGGACTGCTGATATTTAATAAACCTGAAAATTATACAGCAGTGATAAAGCACCGCTGTATAATTTTTTTCTTTATACAATCAGTGAGTTCATTTTTACAGTGCTTAACAAATTTATTAGACCACCACTCAGTGTAAGGTTTGTGCCACAGCTGCCCCAAATTAAGAGTACTGTTAATTGCCAAAATAATTTTTTATGTTTCTGTAATGGTTAAATCAATCAGTATGCACAAGCTCTTTAATCAAAATCATATTTTTAAAGCTAAAATATAATTATTGTTGTTGAAAGATGAATCCAGTTACTTGCTTAATTAATACTATAATTTTTAGTTTTAAAAAGGTTTTTGACAGATTTCTAAAATATGCGTGTTTTCTTTTTTTATGAATTGGTCTAATAAATTTGTTAAGCACTGTATACTGGATGCTGCCCAGCACAGCTTTGTTCACAAATTGCTGGTGTCCTGTTTGGTTACTTAAAACTCTCAAGGATAAGTTTCAGTTATCCAGCAAGTCAGCTGGTGCTCAGGGTATCACTTGGTTTGAACTCCTTAACCAGCAAATAAGGTATCTGCAAGGAGAAAAGGCTCATCTGGAAATTATTTAAAATAAATCAAGTTTATTGGACTTGTTAAGCAGGATGAATAAACTGAAAATTTTTACAATATTGGTACTGCAAACACATGGTGCCATATACTGTCTAGAATATTCTGCATACACTGATCAGCTGTAACATTACTGCCTTCAGGTTCAGACAATGATGTGCCACCCACCTAACCTAACGCTGAAGACAAAGCAAACGCCCCCAACTACAAAAGTCCTACCCAAACAGAACAATGTAAAAACTGCCCAGGAACAGCTCGAGGAAAACAACAAAAGGATCCACTGGAATGTCAGGATCCAGAGGACTCCCCCAGAGGTCCTGTGTCTATGCCCAAAGGGTTCAGAGCTGTTTTAGCAGCACAACATGGACCTACACAATTTTTGACATGTTTTGGTAAATCAGAGGATATTTATGTTTGCACAGATTATGTGAGTTTTGAGGTTTACATTCTCCAGTTTATACAAGACATTGACAAAAATCCTGGAAAAATTAATAATGCTTATATCCAGATACTATTGTTTAAGCTGTCACAGCAGTACTGTATGTTCTAATTACATATCTTTAATCATAAAAACATTTAGCGCCAATAATTTGTCAATGTACCTCTCCTATACCTTTTCAGAGCTTTTTGTAAAAACAGGAATTGGACCATTAGTGTGGCAAGGATATTTAATGTTTTTTAACATTACAGGCTTCAATTGTATTGTAATTTTCCACTTCTAATGACATGACAGCATATTTCACTGCATTGAAATGTGCTGTCATGAACCATGGCTAACAGACCTAGAGTAGAAAGACTGACTGCTACAGAAGCCTTGACACCCGAGTTATGCTTCAGTGGGAAATCTATGTCGTAACCTATGACGTAACTGCAAACCCCTCTGAACCCTACGACGTAACCTGACGTGCTCCTCTCGAAAAAATGTAACTTCACATCAGGTCCACGCAGTCTACAACTACTGTGATTGGCCTGGTCAGTATCGTTGATTCCTACTGTGCATTTCTGGCTACTTTTTCGCCGCAGTTTTTGAATTTATCAGTGAGAGAATAACAATCACCACCTCAGCATAAGGAATAATAATCATAGAATCAATATAAGGTTTCAGAAATGTCAGCAAATTCCTGGAGGAAGATTGCTGAAACTACCGGAATGGACGTGAGGGAATGTACAAAGAAGTAGAAAAACTAGGACAGATATGTTTGAACCTGAAAAAAACTGGCCACAACAAAGAGCGAGGACTCAGGAGGGAAAGTAGTCCCAGCATTTTATTTTTTTTCTATCAGCTGACATCACATATAAAACACCGGGACACAACCACACGGTAACACGTAATGCACCAGCACAAGCATAAATGCAGACAACAGCGTCGGCCACGTAGGTACGTAGGTTACGTCGTAGGCTCTACAAAGATTCCCCGCAGAAGTCTAAATCAGGCCTTGAGGCAGATACTTAATGCTCAAAGTGGCAATAAAAATAGCTAAAATGAAGGTGACGATCAAGTTCTTTTTGCATAGAAAAGATTAGAAACCATAATTACTTGCATTAGCACATTTTTAGAATATCTGTCATAGATAAAGCATGCAGTATAAGCAGCACAAAAACAAAAAAATAATTCCTGTATTAAATACAATGGGGTCATAAATTACTCCACTTTGCCATATTCCAGAGTGTATAAGAGTGTATATTTTTAAGAGCGAGAGTTTCTCTCGCTCTTAAAAAATATTTGACACTAATTATTTCACCTGACTTGAACAACCACTTTTTCTACATGCTACACAGACAATAACTTCGGTCTACTAAATCATCAGAACCCCCATTCTCCATCTCAGACCTGCAGAAACTTGGCAGGCTATAAAACACGCTCCACTGGGCTATTTCACTTTAGCTGACGCATCACACAGCATAGACCATCTCAACCACAGGTCCCTTTCTTTCCAGCCTCCATGCACCACGCTGCTTCTCTCACAAATGTCCTCTTCATCCTCCGCCATGGAGAGAAATAATAAAACTGTAAGGGTGTCTTGAGCCAAGTGAGTTGGAAGGGAAGCCCACATTAATTTTGGCCAACCAGTCCGGTGCCAACACTGACCTGAGAACAGTGTACACTTCATAAGACAGAGAAAGCAATCTCTTGTAGGTTGCATTGTTATAGTTCCTTGAACAGGGCCAGTGTTTTTGTGTTTGTGAGCACAAAGGCATCACGTTGGCACCGGGCAGTGCCAGCCGGTGTGCTGGCACGCCTCACAGTTATAATGAGAGCGTGGGCTGGCAGCCTGGAATGGCTACTCGCTACGTGGTTTGCAGAGTGCTACTTCTGACTGGCAGTAATTTAATCAAATGACATTTTGGTGGCAGTGAGAGCAACAGTGTTTGAAGCCATGTCTGTCTAAGCATGTTAAAAATACACCTGCCTGTCATGCCCAATGCTGTCATCACTTTTAATCATATTTATCAGGCATAATAACTCTTGGAAAAACCTTCATCTCATTGCTTCATACATCAACACCACAACCATGTATTACTGCAAGTTTCCCATTACAGAGAATAAGTTAAACTTCTTGAAGTTAGCTACAGAAACAAGGGCAAGGCATTATGCTGCAGCTGGACTGAAAAATAAGCATTTTATTGGTCATTGTATGGTAATTTAATCATTAAATTTTTTTAGTAAAACATCTTTCATCTCTTACCACTTCTTCTGGTTGTGTTTTATAAAATGTTGAGTTGTGTTTTAGGAAGTGAGCCAGAGAAAAGGAGGAAAAGTTCACAGTAATACTGCTACATGTAAGGTTTTTTTTCAGGGCACATGTTCAGTATGATGCCTCAAGCACATGAACCTACAAAACCCCTGTCCATTAAATATAAAACACAACAAGCACAAGATACGAGGCTGTATATTTAATGGCTCAGTCACACTAGGGTAATAATAGGATGGCAACTTCATTGTGAGAAGAAAAATTAGTGGCTGCCCGGTAATTGCATTGAATTTTTTTGCTTTCAACAACCAACTACAAGTAGCTGCAGAGGCCAACTGGTCACCCAGAGGTTGAGCGTGCAACACCCCAAACCTATGGGCAACCACTTTTGATTGCATGGCTCTTGAATACATCATCTGGTGGAAGGCAACCTGTCTCCAAACAATTGTGGTCTGACTCTGACTGACTGCAATCACTCTCAGACAGATTAGCGAAGGTTTGCAAACAATCATAGTCTAATTTATAAACAGATTGCCAACACGGTGCAATCAATCAGAGTCAATCTGCACCAATGAGTGCAACTCATCTGTGACACGTCTCTGTGCAATAGGGGATGCAACTGAACTGATTCTGGTTATATAAAACCAAGTTTGCTGGGCGCTTATTTCTGCGGATTATGCATTTAAATTGCTGTCCTGCAGCAACTACGTCACTATTTGTGGAGGAATTTCTGTTTCAAATCTATGAGGTTCTGGCAACTCAACTCTGAATCAAGTAGTTAATGTGAATTTCTCTGTATATAGACAGCAACAGAATTGCAGTGTTCACCAAATATGTTACAGTATAATTGCCAACTTGACCCCATTCAATCACAAACTGAAAGACTGACTGTCTTATTGCTGTTTTATCCCCATCTTGACACACCAAAGTTGCTTTGAAACCGGCAAATTACAGCAAGTGGTCGCATATCTGGTCCCTGTCTTCAAAGCAACCATTTCAAAAGGCAAAAAGATTGCAAGTTCAACGCACACAGTCGCAATACTTTTGTTTGTGCCGCAGTATCCAACTGCTGTTTGCCATAGTGTAACTGTAGCATAGGGAATAAAGTATAAAGGACATTTTAATTGAGCTAATAATCTCTTTTTGTTGTGTATAATTCTGTAATATTCTGTAGTCTGATTTTATAACTATTCTGTTACACTATGTTACATGCTTTACATTTTTCAACACATGTTGAAAGGTTTGTGTACATTCATAGAAATTATAAAACAGCTCATGGGCCTGAGAATTGAAGCAGATGTGCCTTACCCCTGATGTCTTTTTTAATGACTAGTGTGAGCGACTCAGAGGGAAGTCTGGGGGAAAACAGACCTCAGGTCCTTCACTCTGTGACATTTACTGATGAATTTATAGGCTAGTCACTAGTTTTGGGTCATACTAAATAAAAGATAAGATTGTAGATTATGTTCATTATTGGAGCCAGAAAGGAGGATTATATAGGCTATGCTCACTGGTTAACAACTTGTCAATCACAGGTCGTTAGCGAAAGACTGTGCAGTGTCCCCAGTTTCACAGTCACATCTGATTTCAAAACATCAAGACAGCAGGACTGTACTAACCAGTGGTGGCTAAATCACTATTTTATACTGTCTAAGTGTGCATTAAAGTTGTGTGATGTTGCAGATCCATCAAATCTGTGCTGTGCATGTCTATTAGATTAATTGAGCAACATAAGCTGTAACTGTTAGCTATTAGGGGTGGTCGTGATTTACAAATGCTCATATACTCATTAAAATATTAAGAAATCTAATACTGTCTGCAACTATTTGTTGTTTTAAAATAAAATCTTTAAATTCTCTGTTTTTTTTTTTTACCAGAGCCCAGTACTATGTAACATGCTACTACTGCCAGATGGGGGCGGTAATGTGCCTATAAGCTGTTTGCCACCACCAATAATCAACCATAATAGAAAAACACTACTTGACTAACTACCAGGTAGTGGACCTGTAAATTGTGTGTGGTTAGATTAGATGCTGCTGTACAAAGGAGATAAATATATGAAGCCAAAGACTACTACGGTTACTTACAGTTATCTGAGATTTTGTGTAGAAATCCTTAAAAAATTAACCAAAATGAAGTCCAGTGGAAATGTTGTTAAGTAAAGCTAGTATATCACAAGTCTACCACATTTATACACAGTCATGTGAGAGCAGAAAGGGTGGTGGGTGTTGGTGGGTGGCATTTTCGAAGAGTGGGTGAATATTTCAAAAACAATATTTTTTGGTGTCTGCCCTCATTATCGGCACACATTTTTGCACCGCAGCAGTGTCTGCTTTGCTATAATAATTATGAGAACAATGCAAAAGCAATACATAATAAAATTCTTTGGCAGTGCACGGGCATTATTTGGCTCCATTTAGTTGTCGTGTGTGACTCACTCTGAGGCGACGGCAGCAGGAATGGGCTCCTCTAGTAACTCCAGACTGTGAAGAATCCAGAAGCAAAGCCACGGTCGGCTAGCATCCAGACACTACTCGCACAGACACACACACATATTACATGATCAAATGGGCATCAGATGACCGATTATAGCAATAAATGAGATTGTAAGATCAGTCAGTCAGAGGCATAGATGAGGAAAAAACAAGTCTGCCAGACAGAGAAGAGGCAGGAGGAAAATGATAGGAGTGAGCCACACAGAAACACATCACACTAACTCATTTTCTACAGTTGGTAAATGGACTTTATGATTATGTCTGCTATTTATGATGCAAATAATAGTTATGTGATGCTTTTTGTCCTGATTTTATTACATAAAATCCAAACTCAGTTTCTTTTCTTCAACACTGCGTACACTAACTAGACAAATCGGTTGTCTGTCTGCTTTTGTATCTTCAAAGTCAACACCACTGAAATAATGAAGCCCAATCAGTAAGTTACTGAGCTGAAGAAGAGGAGGACCACTGCTTTTTCTCTCTCTCTCTCTTCTGGCTAAAGTAACAAATAGCACAGACAAAGAAAAAACAGAGGTGACTTTCCCAGGAGCAGACAAGCATATTTTTTGGCCAAATGAAAATTGCAGCATTTCTATTTAAAGCAGAGGGAAACAATTGGGCAGAGAGAGAGGGGCAGTGAGAGTTACTGTCCTACCATTCAGCACAGGATATTAAACATACAGTCACCAGCCACTTTGTTAGATACACACTCAACAGCTCGCTAATGCAAATATCTAATCAGTCAAACAATGAATGTGGGATGGTTATGCCAGACGGGCTGATCAGAGTATTTCAGAAACTGCTGATGGACTGGGACTTTCTCACACAATCATCTCTAGGGTTTACAGAGAATGATCCAAAAAAGAAAACATTTCCAGTGAGCGGCAGTTCTCTGGGTGAAAATGCTTTGTTGATGCCAGAGGAGAATGGCCAGACTGCTTTGAGCTGATAGCAGTGTGGCCATTCTAGGAAGGCAGCAGTATCTCAAATAACCACTTGTTGCAACCAAGGTATGCAGAAGAGCATCTCTAAACGCACAACATGTTGGGCCTTGAAGCAGATGGGCTACAGCAGCAGAAGACCACACTGGGTGCCACTCCTGTCAGCTAAGAACAGGAAACTGAGGCTGCAATTCACACAGGCTCACCAAAATTGGACAACATAAGACTGCTAAAACATTGCTTGATGAGTCTCGATTTCTGCTGAGACATTTGGATTTAAACTTAATTTAAACATGACAGCACAGATCCATCTTTCCTTGTATCAACAGTTCAGGCTAGTAGTGGTGGTGTAGTGGTGTGGGAGATATCTTTTGGCACACTTTGGCCCCCTTACTACCAACTCAGCATCGTTTAAACACCACAGCCTACTTGAGTATTGTTGCTGACCATGTCCATCCCTTTACGATCTCACACTACCCATTTTCTGATGGCTGCTTCTAGCAAGATAATGCACCAGATCACAAAGCTCAAATCATCTCAAACTGGTTTCTTGAACATGTCATTGAGTTCACTGTAATCAAATGACCTCCACAGTCACCAGATCTCAAACCAATAGAGTGCCTTTGGGATGTGGTGGAACGGGAGATTCTCATCATGGATGTGCTACCGAAAAATCTGCAGCAACTCTGTGATGCTATCATGTCAATATGGAGCAAAATCTCTGAGGAATGTTTGCAGCACCTTGTAGAATCTATGCCACGAAGAATTTAGTCAGTTCTGAAGACAAAAGGAGTCCAACCTGGTGCTAGCAAGGTGTGCCTAATAAAGTGGCTGATGAGTGTAAATACAAAATCTGCTTTCATGGAAAAACAGGTTTAAATATTAAAAGAAAAGAAATCTAACTTCACATATGTACAACATATAATTTGTGTGTTCTTCATTTATTAGAAACCTACTGTACCTCATAAGCATCTGATAAATGACGTAAGCCCTTCTTGAGATACTGGTAGTGTTGTTCACGCAACAATGTTGGCCTGAAAAACAAACAGTACAGAAAGTTACATTTCAAACAGCTTGGGAAAAAAACTAAACAAACAAACAAAAAAAACAAAAACAGAAAACATCAGTGCTCTTAATTGAAACACTTCAATTCACTTGTTTTTCTCAAATTTGTAAGTTCTAATAAAAAAAAAAAAAAAAAAAAAAAAAAAAATAGTTTTATATGTCAAAGATTAATTATTCACCGGGTAGCCCAAAATCTGAGAAACATAAATAAAATGATTTCCACATAAGGGTGTGTGATCAAACCTTGTGTTATTTATTCACTCATGTTTTAGATATTCAGAGCCTCAGCAGTCTAATTAGTGACTCCTGTGTATTTTCTTCTTTATATTTTATTCACTTTCTATTAGGAGAGCTTTGAGGCCCGTCCTCATTAAGAACAAAAAGGAAAAAAGAAACCAAACCAAAACATCAATTTAGCTTTTTAAGTTTCAAAGTATTTCTTGACTAAACTGGTAAAAAAAAAAAAAAAAAAAAAAAAAAAAAAAAAAATTTTTATTATTTTTATTTTTTTTTATTTTAATTTTTTTAATAAAAAAAAAAGGAAAAAAAAAAAAAAAGCAAACAAAACAAAT
>VUQS01031822.1:0-10196 GCA_015108495.1 Heterochromis multidens | reverse complement strand
GATGCAAAGCCCCGCCCCCCCCCCCCAAAAAAAAAAAAAAAAAAAAGTTGAGGCCAAGACAGCCAAAATCAGCTAAAACCTGGGAGTTTAAAAGATAAGAAAAGGCTGCTTCAAGTAATTAAATTCAGTGATTAGTATCTACTATTAAATAATTTTAATAACTATATAACTCTGTAGTGACTGTGGAACAAAGATGTACGTGTAATGATTCATAATTCATTTGATGGACTTAAAGATATGAAGACTATTTTGATTATGGGTTAAAAGAAATTTAACCTTTATGGGTTATTATTATTATGGGTTAAAGGAAATTTCACCTCGTGGTATTTTCATACCACGAGGTGATAGTGACTCACTGTTTTCCAACCTGCCCTCAGTCTAACATTTTTGTCATTATTATTCAGCAAACATTAACATTCTTGCTTAAATCTAAAAAACTTTGTTAAATCTGAAAACATAATGCAAAATCCCTGCTTTCTGCCTGCACTCGTGCCTGCCCACTCCCACTGTCTTGGGTGCCTTTGCTCCTCTTTTCTAAAGGTGGCCTGTCACTGAGAAACTGTTGATTTGGACAGCCACATGATTTTTGCATCACAGAATGGTTTATAAACAAAAAATAAGTTTGATCTTTTAACAACTTTAAACTCAACTGTCAGTATTACTGGATCCAGTGCGATAATCTGTTTGCCTCTCAAATAACTGTCTTAGCTTAATTTTTAGTCAAAGAAAACATATACGTACTCTATTTGAAATGTTTTTTTTGATAGGGTTTCTGTCATTAAGTGCACTAAAGAAGAGATTTAAATAATCCAAAGGAGGACAGTACATCTGTTTACTTGCAGTGATGCAGTGCTTTATTGCTTTCATGTTGGGCTGAGGGCAGATTGGACTCTTCAGTGACTCGCTCTCCTCTCGAGGTACAAAGTGGTACAGGAGGAGGCCTTTGGGTTAGCATGCTAACTTTACTACGTATCTCTGCAACACAGTACACACATGTCTTTGAGGTAATGTCGAAATTGTCATTATTTTTTCTATAATTAAAAACTATATTACCTGCATATACTGTAATTGTCTTCAATCTACCAGTTCTGATTTTTATTTTAATATTAAAAATATTCAGATTCCCTCAGTGGCCAAGATTAGAACCAAAAACTTACAAGATTCATCTTTGGGATTAAAAAGGATTAAAAACCAAACAAAAAACGGCAAATGGAACAAGTGAAGTTTGGCTTTTTACTTTGCAATTTATTGATTAAAATTATTGCAGGTATATTCTCTGTTGACTTAGCAGTTAAACAGCTTATCCTGTTTTTTGTTTTTTGTTTTTTTTGATTAACCAATTCCATAAATGCGCGTTCTATATTTTCTAAGTAAATTTTTGCTTGAAGTTTTCTATTGATTTTACTTTGTGTTTTCTTTCCAGTAATTTTCAAATGTACAACTTTTCAGGAGGACTTAAGTTAATCGTTGTTCTGCAGATTGATATAATGATGAATATGAAGTTATTGTTGTGTAATGCCTGTTGTTTAATCAATTAAATATGATTATTGAAGACAAAGCAACATGTTTCATATTACTCTGAATATTTTGATACTGTCTAATTTTTTTAATTATTAATTATTTATTTCTTTTTTTATTTGCTTTCCCTCAGGAAATAAAGTGCACATCATCTGTTTGTGTTGGATATTTTCACTGACACTGATGTTGTTTTCATTATGTTTTTGTTGCTGCACAGATCTTCAGTTACCAGTGACGGAGCCAGACATCAATAATCGCCTTGAGTCTTTGTGTTTGAGTATGACAGAACACGCCTTGGGTGGTATGTTTTTCACTCATCCTCATATTTAAAACATACAATACAATACAGTAATAATCATAAGTAAGTAATAATCTGCACAATCAGTAATGTGAATAATGAGCTGTGAAATGTCCAATGAAGAACACAGTGGAGCATTAAACCTACCCTTAAATCTAAATAAATGGATTGTACTTGCCGGATGCAGTGGCTGTCAAAGTTTCTCCTCTGATTTAAAGAAGTTGTGGCGCTTCATGAATGGATTCTGCACACACAGACTTTCATGTAAGACATTCTAAACAACCAACTCAGGAGCTGGAGTTGCTAATTTTCTCACCACGTTTAGGTCAGATTGTTTTTGACACAGGAAGCAGAAGCAGTCACCAGCAACCTGTTTATGTGAAATACTGTCTTATCTGTGTTTCTGTAATAGAAGAATTACATTGACATATCTGGACATAAACAAGTTAGCAGCACAGTCATGCTCTTGCTTCCTCAGACTCTGTCTGAATCAGACAGTTAGTTAGTCTTGTTAAGGCTTGATCTCTTCAGTTGATTTTAACACCGATGTAGGGGCTGACCCATCCCAACACTATCAGTTAGCTTTTTTTTTTTTTTACAACTGGAGATTTTGACAGATAACTCCAGACCTGTTGGAGCCCAACAAGGATTTTTCAGATGCCTTTGATTTTGATGTTTAAATCTGGCTGGGCAGCTCCAAAACATGCTAAGTTGGAAAACTGACAGCGACTCTGGCAGCAGTAAGGGCAAGTTAATTTAAGACGAGGGAAATGAAATGGAAGACTTACAGGAGAAAAGCTGGTTTTAGCAGCCGCTTTCTCCAATAGATTATCAGACACAAGCTGCTACGCAACTTGGAGAAATGTGACATTCAATCTGTCTAATCCAGTGATTCCCATAGTGTGGGCCTTGGCCTCCTGGTGGGTTGTGAAGGTAATGCAGGTGGGCATCATTTACAATAAAAAAATTTGTTAACTGAAATTCTTAATTCCTATAAGATTTTAAAATTTTAAATAGTTATATATCATTTTAAATGTTGCATCTTTTAAACTTTTATACAGTCAAAAGGGTGAATAAAATGATAATACTTTTAGTTTAAGATTGTATAGGATAAAACTGAATTTATGGGTTTATAATGACATGGGGCTGTTTTACATTCTGACAGATTTTAAGTTTAAAAGAATCCTTTTCTTGTTTTTTGTTTGTTTGTTTGTTTGTTTGTTTGTTTTTTCAAACTTAAACAGTTAACCAAAATATATGTACATATTTGCTAGTCTCACACTGAATGGGGACTATCGCTTGCTAAGAGATCTTAGGCATTTGATTGTTATAAGATCTGTTTTTGAGAAAGCAGACTTCAGTCCTTACCTGATGAGACACAATACTGGAGGACATGGAAGCACTTTTTCTGTTTAAGGGTG
Organism: Heterochromis multidens; assembly: GCA_015108495.1. NCBI lineage: Eukaryota > Metazoa > Chordata > Actinopteri > Cichliformes > Cichlidae > Heterochromis > Heterochromis multidens. The sequence continues at coordinate 6,959 of VUQS01031822.1, read as the reverse complement.
GATCACAAAATTTATGAACTTGACTTAATAAAAAAAAAAAAAAAAGTCTTGTACATAAAACGAGCTTTTAAATTTGTCAGCATTGAACTGTAGTCGACGAGACCTTAATGGAGTCGGACTGTTGTTGACCCGGGTTGTGGAAATTATATTCTGTGTACAGTGAGTTTTAGTCAGGCTTAAAGTCGGGGCCAAAACTCAACCGAAGTGAATACACTGGGCCTCAGTGCTCAGCACAAATGGACAAGTGCTGCTTTATGCTTCTGTGTGTGTGTATGTCTGAAAGTGTGTGTTTTCAGGTAAAGCAGAACTGGGCAATAAAACGAACGAGTGCATTGACCTTTTAAAAAAAAAAACAAAAAAAACAACTCTAAATTAGAGTTTTTTACTTTTTTCCTATTTTCTGACACATGGACATCAAGCTGGTTGTGTTGAGCTTCAGAAACATAACTTGATAACTTAAGTCAAACCACAGGGAGTGATAGAAAAAATGCTGACCTGCTGTCAAAAGGTGGCCCTTTTTAGAGAGCCTGGACTCAAATGAATCAGATCAAGCTGCCTCTTCCTTTATTTGTAATGATGTATAATTCCCAAACTGCACAGACTGTAAATTGACTGACAAATGTAAAAGTGTAGGCAATTCCAGCTAACTACTTAGGTCAGTGTGACTTTAATGAGCCCAGGCTTAGTGTTGGGTCAATTGTAAAACAAAATACGACAAAGTACAAGTAACAGGAAACACACTAGATCAGTCTGGCTATCAGCCGTCATCCACATTAAATACTGTTGCATCATTAATGTCATTACAAAAAGTGTTTCCACTCTGTTACATTAATTAACAGCAGTGACTTATCACGGTAGTTTTTGTGTAATCTCGCTGTCAGCAGACAAACACTGAAAGCATACTTCCACTTTGGTGAGAGGAGCCGCTCCATTTTGAGCTCCACAACTGTTGTATTAGATTGATATTCAGGTTGAGGCCAGGTGTGAATTAATCTCTGAAACACAATGAAACTGCACATAAAGAGCAGGTAGCTTTTGTCTCTCGGCCAGGAGGCACTTTTGCAGGTGTGAAACAAAAAACCTGAACCCAAGCCAGATCAAGTTCAGTAACAAACTTAAACACATTCAGATACTCTAAACATCCACTTTGCTATCAGGTTTGTTTTTCATACCGTTATCAGTGACAGCCTTTGTCCATTTACACTATCATGATGTCGTGTTATGCAGTGCATTCTCCCCTTTGCAATTCTATTAAATAGCAGCACACGATGACATTAACCTGCATCATGACTGAGGCTTTATTTTTGGGGAATTAGAAATCTCCACTTGTGTGCAGCTTGATAACGTTTTCGTCCTCAGCCAAACTGGAGGCAGCAGCTGTCAGACTGTTGTTTTTCTCTGAAAGGCTCTATCGGTATTTTGACAGATGTGTTGTTCTCCCACCATGACAGTGTGGGCCTTAGCCCCTTGCTGTTCACCAAGTTAGCAAAGCTTCAGGCTCTCAGCTCAAATGGGATGACATATTATTATTCATATTATTCATAGCCCAGAGTCACAAGCTCCACTACACAAGTAGCAGGATCATAATTAGATTTAGTGCATGTAAGAAGTAAAATGCCTTTTTTTAAAACCTCATTCAGTAGAGGGATTAACAGGATGGAGGTGCAGAACACAATAAAACCAAAAATGCAATAACAAAACAGAAAACAACAAACTTCACTTTATGGAAAGGGTAGAGAAATTATTTCTTGTTTGTGGCTGGGCAGAACACATGTCCCTGGCAACAGGTTGATGTCATTTCCTGTTTTAGTGTTATACTCATTAAAATGTCCTTTTGAACCCTGACAGCACGCTTAAAAGAAGTGGTTCTGAGGAGACGGGTGGTGTTATGCTGAGGTCTACATACCCCCTTACATAAGTGTTTATAGCTAGAGTTGTTTGTTTGTACTGATTTCTAAGCCAAAGTATGACTCAAAAACAATGCAACATTAGGTGTCATGTTCAAAAATGATAAATAAATAATAAGTCTAGAGTTTATGAATTCCATAAAACTGCCCCTAATCCTTGGCCATTATTCTGTCAAGCTTGCTTTCGAGTTTATTTCAGTTTCTTCTTTCATCCTTTTGAACTCACTTTGAACTTTATGGAGAGAGACAATTGAGAACAGTACAGAAACAGGAAATTACATGAGCCCATCACCATGGACTTCTGTCCAATCACAAACAAAGTTTCCCTAACGTTTCCACAAATTATGTAAATTATGTAATGTCGTGTTTTCTAAAATGTTGTGTTTTCTGTTTTATTGTTGTTTTTGCTTCTAACTCTTTTGTGTTTTACGCTTCAGGGCCACCATATAGCAGGGACCAAAACGGAGTGGAACATAACAGCTCCTAAAGCCCTCTGTTATATGGCCAGAACATTAATATCTATTTCTCTCGCATGTTACATATCGGACCTACAGTTTTGTGTCTGACTCCTTTGAAGTCTGAAACCCAATTTTCTGTACCAGCATGCAGTATCGCAGAAAACTGAAGCTTATCTCAGCACGCACTGGTGATAAACGGGGAACAGGCAGCAGTAGTGGTAGGAGCCTGAGGAGTCATGACTGCCTTCATTAGCACCTTTTGATTCCGCACTAACCCTGTCTGTCAATGCTGATAAAGTTATCACTGAGTTAAACTATGGTGCCTTTTCTTCTCTCATCTTTAGATGGTGCAGACCGCACATCAACAATATGAGCTGAGGACCTGAGGTGAGAGCACCACGACGGCGCAGGTCCAGGAAGCTCTCTCACTATCACCTTGAGGTCACCAGCTCTTCCGTTCCCTCTCCCTGTAGCCAATGGTAGAGCTCAACCAAAGGAGCGGGCAGGATCCAAGACACACAAGAGAGCCGATCATCAAACAGCTCACACAAGCTATCACACTGGCACCGTCCAATGGGTTGGAAAGACACACTTCCTGCTCGGGCAGCATGCTCACAGTCACCTGTATGTGGGTGAGGAGAATGAAAAGCATCAAACACGGCCTGGAAAGTGTGTGCAAACTTGCCCCCCACCCCCCCCACAACCCCATGGGGAGGCCAGAAGCAGTCCAGTCAGCCCCAGCAGAAGGGAGATGCTGGGCTTTGGATAAGGGCTCAGTGAGACTTTCCCTCTCCCACACAGTCTGGTCCCCGCACGTCGACCACAGCTCGTGGCATCTTTCAGAACATAATAGTACCTCAGACCCCAAACAAGATGAGACAAGCAGAGCCACAAGGATGCAGAAGGAAGCTTGGGATTTCCTGGACTGGTTTCAGCAAGGATACAGTGTCCAGGAAGGATGCTTAGAGAGCTTGAGAAGGCCTCTTGCTCAGTATTGGATGGCAACAAACCTTTTCTTTCTCTTGTATGTATTTATTGTTTACATTATGATGCTACTTTCAGAGGGTACAGAAACATTTATGAATTTCAGGTATGATTTGCATAATATATTCTGTAAAGCCTTGGCTGTCTACAAGCTTTACGTCCCACAAGTAGCCATCACACTAGTTTACAACTAACGTGCTTATTCTTTATTTTGGCAGCCAACAACAAAGACATGTTGGCCTGAACATTTATGGAGAGAGAATGAGAAGGAAGCAAGAGAAAGATGGAGGTAGATAATGTGGAGAGGGATGAGGGGAAGAAGGGGATGTGGAGAAAGACACAGAAAGTAGTAGAAGAAAGAACCAAGTTGAAGGGATACTAGAAAGGGAAGAGGATGTTTAAAGGAGAGAGACATCAGAGGCAGGACCTTTGATTGGCTGGAGACGACAGAGGAAGATGATGTCACATCTAATCATGTCCTTAGTCTGTTCATGTGAGTGAGTGTAGCAGGAAGTGGATTTGGCACCACTCAGTCACACATTGTTCATCCACAGCATGTACTGTATAAACTCATGTGTTGAAAATGTAGATTTTTATACATATAAACTGGGAGATTAATACGTCAGTGGGATCTGTCTGCATGTTCAGATACTGGGGTTATTTTTCTAAAGCAGGGGAAAATGCTTAAGCTGCATGTTAAAACTAAAGATATTTCTTAAGAAAAGGAAGATTGTGAAATGTGGAGTGGAGATGGTGACAGAAGAAATGGGGGTGGATATGGTTTCCACTCAGATCTTTTTTTCTGAGAGGATTGCAACATTGGAGAAATGAAACTGTCAATCCATGAAGGGTAGTTTTCCCCGAGATTGTCTCATTAGAGCTTACCTCCATCTGCTGGCCAATTGCAGTCATGGTGGGACAGATGCTGAAGTCCAGGGAGAGACAGGCACACTAAAGACGCCAGCAGATCATTAAAAACTCATTAATGAACATTTGGGGAAATGTCAGAGCTGAGCTTGTGTATGTGGCCTCCTGTCAGCTCTGTCAGTGCAGGCCTATGGCATATGAAATTGGTTTTATTTTTTTGTTTATTCTTAATCTCATGGTTATTCTGTGTCTTAATATTTATCCTCAGTTATTTTGTGCCTGGAATCTGGACTTTATAGGATTAGGTTTATTTTGAAATAAGCTGGTTAGGTTAACTCCTTTCTGTGCTGCTTTCAACCCAGCATGCGAGTCCTGAACCTGAATGGTCATCTTTGAGCATTATGTTATTATTATTGTTTAGTTTTTCATTAGTTTCTTGCAATTCTATCATACTTCCTTTGTATCCTGCACTTGATATGATAATGTGAGACACTACAATCCAAATGTTCAAGGCTTGAGCATCAGTGCTTTGCTTTGGAGTCAGATCAAATGGAGCAGACTGACACTCATTCTCGACTGTAGAGTTACATCCTCAGTGGATGGACAGACGTTGAGAAGCAAACCACAAAAGTTGGAAACGATGAACAGAGACACAAGAAAACTTCTGATGCCTCTCGTTGACCTTTCTAAAGGGAGATGTTGGGGTTGAAAATACAGCCTGGTCTGAAGTATCCCACACAGTTAAGGGACCATACAAGTGTTTGTGCATGTTTTAGTTCATTTTTTGGAATTGTAGTTTTTGAATGTTTCTCCAACTTTCCAGGAAACCTAGGATTCTGTTGATTATGATGGTATTAGAATTCCCAGTTTAACCTAGACTCTGCTGGTCAACAACAACTAGCAGTATGAAATCTTTTGCTTCAAAGAACTAATTATCAGAATGGTTCCTGATTTGATTAGTTTAACCAACTAATTTCTAAGGCTTTGGTCTAGACCTTTTAAAAGAGCTGCATCTCTAAAGTAATTACCAAACAAGCTGATCTGGCAGATCAGCTCATGTCAGTGCCAGCCAACAGCTGATGGCTCAGCTGATGCACATGAGCCATTTCTGCACCCAATTCCATGCTATTTCTGACTTAATCGGTGTCCATTGTCATTGATGCACTGCTCATCAGGTGTACCAGTTACCACATAAATAGAAACCACTGGTAAGTTTGGGAGAACATGATTAAAAACACTATATAACTTCTTAAAAGCAACAGTCAGTGAGTCTTCCAGTATGTGACTACTTTATAAAGACAAAAACATGCATAAATTCTGCTGTGGCACCTCTCTGCAGCCCAAACTGCCATTCCGGTTGGTTGAATGTGGCTTCAGATCTTGTGATGGCAGCTCGACACTGCAGTCTGTATCTGTGCGCACACACCAGATAAAATGTGTGTGTAGTTTGGTAGCTATGACCCAGATGGACACTTCAGGTTTTACTCTGTGTGGTTTATGTGTGTGATTTCTGCTCTAATACTCTGAGTCATGTTTGTGAACAAAGGTTCCACCAAAGCATGAATGGAACATGAACCGGTTTCAGCCCTGAGTGGATGCTACACCTTTGACGTGTTTGTTCTTTGTTGATGCTCCTCACTGACAGGCAGCATCAGGATGTCATCATATTCAGACTCTTTCAGTGTCACTGCCATATGAATCAGTACTTAAAGTAGAAACTACTATTTATTCTTTTTTTTTTTCATATTTTTTTGCAGAGGTGATGCTGATCATGTAGGTGTAATATTATTTAAAATACCATATGTATTAACATGTTATGGCTGGTGACCATACGTACATCTCAAATATTAACATAGTTATTGTTGACTTGTTTTTTGTTGCTGTTGTTGAACTATGATATTGTTTGTATCTGTCAGTGTCATGTTAAAGATTTTTTTATTTGAAGCTTTGCTGTCCAAGTGCAGCCGAGAGCAAGAACTGGTCCTTCACAGATGCATCAATTCATGGTCAGTTAGAAAGTTTCTCTTGCTTTCAGCATACAAAAAAGTGATGCGTTGTTGTCTTTGGGAGATCAGGAGGTAGACTGGTCCATTGTGGGCCTTGCAGGCCATGTTTTTCTTTGGCTTCTGTTTGGAAGAGAGGCTTATAAGTTTCTGTGTATGTCGCTTTAAAGCGTGGCATTGCTCTATAGTTTTCTTACTGTGGACAAAACCAATGAATAAACCCGAAAGCAGATTCAACAGTGTGTCGTTCCAATGCTCAGTACTTTCTGGCCATTTCCTGTCTGTGGTACTCAACAACAAACCACCAAAAACAGCTGGGTACACACACAGTAAGATGGCATATTTTGAGAGGGGACTACTTTCAGCAGTGGATTAATACACAATATTATGGCATTGAGAGAAAATACAAGTGGTGTGTTTGTATTTATGCCGATGCCTGTGCAGCAGCGTGGCTCACTCATGTGCTTCTTAGTTTTTGGACAGCAGTAGAGCTTTATGGCACCGAGGAGGAAGATGTGAGGATTTGATTTGGGTTTTTTTTCTTCTTTTTTTTTTTTTTTTTTTTTTTTTTTTTTTTTTTTTTTTTTTTTTTTTTTTTTTTTTTTTTTTTTTTTTTTTTTTTTTTTTTTTTTTTTTTTTTTTTTTTTTTTTTTTTTATGAGTTATTATTTTTTTTTTTTTTTATTTATTAATTTAAAAAAAAAAAAAAACAAAAAAAATACAAAAAAAAAAAAAAAATAT
>VUQS01031820.1:0-22190 GCA_015108495.1 Heterochromis multidens | reverse complement strand
TAATCTCTGACTCTCTTCCACAGTGTGTTTTTTGTCCTGTCTTCCTCCCCTCACCCCCAACTGGTTGCAGCAGATGACTTCCCCTCTCTGAGCTTGGTTCTGCCTGAGGTTTCTTCCTGTTAAAAGGGAGTTTTTCCTTCCCACTGTTGCCAAGTGCTTGCTCATAAGGGATCATCTGATTGTTGAAGTTTTCTATATTATTGTAGGGTCTTTACCTTACAACATAAAGTGCCTTGAGGTGACTGTTGTTGTGATTTGGCGCTATATAAATAAAACTGAATTGAATTGAGGCTGGCCCCAACAGTGAGTCAATCCCCAGAGACTCCCATGTTAACGTGCCCAACTTTACAAAAGAAATAAATGTATTTACATCCTGGTAGAAAGAAATGTTTTGGTCTCTATAGATAATTTTCTCCTTCATAAGGGATGTACAGGAGTTAGATTTTTTTTAAAAACCTGTTTAAACTTTATTAAGGTTTAAAGTTTGGGGCGGATGCTGACAATCTGGTCTCTGGTAATCTGAGTCACTGAACAGGACCTCTCCACTGTGTCTGAAAGATCCTGAGACATGACTTTTACATTTTAGACTTGATCATATTTATAAGTGTATAACTGTCGAATGTAATGCATGTTTAACGTAGTGAATGCAAGACTGGCAGTGTTTTTAAGTGTCTTTAAGGCTACGTCCACACGTATATGGGTATTTTGGTAAATGTAACTTTTTCTATGTGTTCAGGCCTTTCTTCCACACGTAAACAGCAGATTGGATCGCTGAAAACTGAGCTTTTGAGAAACTCCTGCCACATGTGGACGTAGCCTAAGATTGGTCCAAAAATGACCATCACAACAATCCAGCATGAAATGTTTGGTCCATATGAAGACCAAACACTCCTCTTTTTCATTTGTTATTATACACTCACCAGGCACTTCATTAGTTACATCTTACTAGTACCAGGTTGGGCCCCCTTTTGCCTTCAGAACTCCTTTAATTCTTCATGGCACAGATTCAACAAGGTCCTGGAAACATTCCTCAGAGATTTTGGTCCATATTCACATGACAGCATCACACAGTTGCTGCAAATTTGTCAGCTGCACATCCATGATGTGAATCTCCCGTTCCATCACATCCCAAAGGTGCTCTATTGGATTGAGATCTGGTGACTGTGGAGGCCATTTGAGTACAGCCATGTTCAAGAAATCAGTTTGAGATGATTTGAGCTTTGTGGTCATAAAAGGATCGACATGGTCAGCAACAATACTGAGGTAGGCTGTGGAGTTTCAGTGATGCTCAATTGGTACTAAGGGGATCAAAATGTGCCAAGAAAATGTTCTCCACACCATTACACCACCATCACCATCCTGAACTGTTGATACAAGGCAGGATGGATTCATGCTTTCATACTGTTTATGCCAAATTCTGATCCTACAATCTAAATGTGGCAGCAGAAACTGAGACTCATCAGAGCAGACAACGTTTTTCCAACCTTCTTTGTCTACTTTTGGCGAGCCTATGTGAATTGTAGCCTCAGTTTCCTGTTCTTAGCTGACAGTGGGCCGAGTGGCACTCAGTGTGGTCTTCTGCTGCTTCGAATTGTTGTGCATTCAGAGATGCTCTACTGCATACCTTGAGTGTAATGAGTGGTTATTTGAGTTACTGTTGCCTTCCTGTCAGCTCGAAACAGTCGGGCCATTCTCCTCTGACCTCTGTCATCAACAAAGCATTTTCACGCAGAGAACTGTCGCTCACTTGATGTTTTCTCTTTTTCAGACCATTCTCTGTAAACCCTAGAGCTGGTTGTGTGGGAAAATCCCACCAGATCAGCAGTTTCTGAAACACTCAGACCAGCCCGTCTGACACCAACAACATGTCATGTTCAAAGTCACTTAAATCGCCTTTCTTCCCCATGCTGATGCTGAGTTTGAACTTAAGCAGGTCATCTTGACCATGTATAAACATGAATAAATATATTAAGTTGCTGCCATGTGATTGGCTTATTAGATATTTGAGTTAACGAGCAGTTGAATGGTATACCTCATAAAGTGTGTAATGTGTATTTTTCCTCTCATATGTCTGAGCCAGTGTTGTGTGACGAATAATTTTCATCATAGTTTTCGTCAACGACCTTTTTTTTTCCTGATGAAAACAAGACGATAACTAAATAAAAACTGATATGTGAGGATAAAAACTATGACGAAATGTACTGACACTTTCGTCAACGAATAAAAACTAAATGAAAATGTTCTTGAGAGACAAGATCCAATCAGAAGTAATTAAGTTGTGTAGAGAGGCAGGACAAGTTTGGAAGTGATCCAATCGGAAATAACCTACGTGTGCAGTAAAATTTGATGCGCACAATTTGATCTGCCCCCGACAAACAGGCTGGGGGGGGGGGACTCCCATGCTTCCTCTTTCTTATGAAAACACGACAAAATGTCAACGCATGGGAAGAAGAGAAGAGTAGACATATGGACACATTTCACATTTGATGTGAAGGAAAATAAGATGTTTTGTGAACGGTGTGGAGCAACTCTCACCGGTAATAACACGACAAACTTTTACACTTTATATTTTAGTCACTGAATCAACTTTAGATTTAGTCAACGATAATCTTCTGACATGTAGTCGACTAAAATAGACTAAAACTAAAAGAATTTAGATGACAAAATTATGACTTAAACTAAATGACGTTTTAGTCAAAAGACTATGACTAAAACTAAATAAAAATTTGCTGTCATAATTAAGACTGGTCTGAGCAGGTTTTGACATTAAATCTAGTTTGAAATATCTGGCTTCTACTGTTTGAATTTTAGCCTCCACTGTGTCTTTTCAGATGGGCCTGGGCTCCAATATGTTTACACTACATTAAGTGTATCAGGAACTACAAAGAATGTGCCTGAAGAAGTCATTAATGGTCGAAACAACCACTTATAATAATCACTTATTCTTACTCACCCAGTGTTACTTGTGAGCAGACATCTCCCAGTCAAGCCTGTGGGTGAGAACCAACTGGGAACCCTCCATCCCATCTGCAGCTATTTGTTGTCTGTGAAACATAGAGGAGAGGTCAGAGGTCAAATAAGTTCACAGGAACTTGGTGCTTTCACATGTTAATGTTCCAGCGCGGCACAAGAAAAACACAGCAGCGATTATAACGTTTTTAGGACAAAGTTTAGTGAAATGTGTCGTAATCTCACGTTTGATGGACACATCTGCTTAACTGGTGGATATGAATGAGACTGGGGTACCAACTGTTTAACATCAACACAAGAAAATATGGACAAACAGGATATGATGAACCAGCTGCATTTAGAGAGTCACACCTAGTAATTCATTATTGTGTTATGCACAGAGTTGGAAATAGGAATATATTAATTCATGTCTCAAACCTTTACCCCAGTGTTTCGATTTCTTGCTAATACTTTCCAGAAGGGAATTCTGCACTTTTAACTCCACTCCATCTGACACTACTTATTTTACAAAATAAAAACATCTCAACCACCAACAACAAAATGCTGCTTATATTTACAAAACAAAAACCTTTGTTTAACCAGGAGGAGAAACTCTTGAATCTTTTTTTGTGAGTGTCCTGGGCCCAGAGAGGCAGCCTTCACCAAGCATGCTTTTCATTGACGGGAGCTTTCATAGGAAACCAGCAAAAGCATGGGGAGAAAATACAAATTCCACACAGGAGGGCATGCCATGGTGGAGGCAGTCTTATGGCATGAGCATGTATAGCTGCCAGTGGAAGTAGTAGGATGAATTCTGAAGTTTACTGAGCTATACTCTCTGCTCAGATTCAGCCAAATCTTGCAAAACTGATTGGACAGCGCTTCACAGTGTAAATGGACAATGACCCAAAGCATGCTGCAAAAGCAACCCAAAAGATTGTCAGGGGAGAGAAATGGGACATTCATCAATGGCCAAGCCAGTCAGCTGATTTCAGCCCAACAGAGCATACTTTTCAGTTATTAAATATTAAACTGAGGGCACAGAGACCCACACACAAACAGCAGCTGAAGGTGGCTGCAGCAAAGGCCTAGCAGAGCATCTCAAAGGAGAAAACACAGCATTTGGTGATGTCCATGGGTTCTAGACTTCAGGTGGTCACTGGCTGTAAAGGACTTTCATCCAAGTATTAAAAAAAAAAAAATTATATTCAAAATTACATAATCATGCCTGTGAAAATTGGGGACTATGTATAAAAATGGCTGTAATTTCTGAACAGTTAATGCAACATGTTGGTAACCCCCCTTGAATTAAAGCTGACAGTCTGCACTTCAACAACATTGATTGATTTTTTTATTTAAAATCCTCCATGATGGTGTAATTACTGCAGGCAAAATTGCAGAAAATGTCTTTGTCCAGAAAATTATGCACCTAATTGTGTACAACCAACATTAAGGGGGTCACAAGAGAAATCATTTGTGACTCTAAGGGCCTCAAAACGACATTGCTGGTTGAAGCCTAAGACTATGAGTGTTAAAAAGGGAAAAAAAAAAAATCAGGGGGGTGTGATATGAGTTTTAACCAGCTAATGCGTTTAAATGACTGGGGTTCACTTCGGTTATGCAGTGTCAACATGAGATGCTGATCATGTAATCGCAACATCACTGGTTTGAGACTGCAAGGACCTTTTGTTGTTGTTTCCATCAAGTTTTTACTGTCGTCTATATAAGAAATTAGATAATACTCCCCAACCACCACCCTAAAATACACTAAATATCACACAAAACAGAAAAATATTACACTATCTCAATTTTTAAAAAGGGTTAGACAGTCACAAAAATGTTAGGGAGGTCATTGTAGAGGAATAGCTGTGAGAACACATAGACTTGTATGATGCTGATGTGAGCTTTAACAGTCACCCTTAGGACATTTTCACACACAAACAGGATGAATCCATGCAGTCATTTTCAAAGTACAACTTCAGCTCCTGGTGCCTCCTGCTGGATCTCTGCAGCAACTGCATCTACTGAGTAGCACTGTGATGTCTGAACACTCACAAAATATTACCAAAAATATAATAATTGTCAATGCAATCCCACCCTTCCGTCTAATAATTTACTGATTTTTAACATGGATTATGATTATGTTGATCTTGAAATGAAAATGTGATTTTATTTCTCCTTTCTAAATGAATAAAAAGCACCAAATTAGACCCAAATACAAGCATTTAAGGATATTTTTAACAATTGTAATTATTTGTACTTCTGTACAAAATTATGTTTTATCTTATTTTTATTATATTTTTAATAATTTCTTCTCATCTTGCAGCCAAGATAAACCTGAGGGAACAGAATGGTTTTAAAATGGTTCTGTGATTCTATTTATTTAACAAAAAGAAGAAAAGAAAAGCTGCTTACAGCTCATACACATGCTCCAACAATGATGAAAGTTTTGGTTTAAGGTGTTGCAACTCCAAGGAAATTGGGAAGGAGGGTTTCAGATCAAATTAACATTAACATACCAACAATTCTATAAACATAAAGACAAAATGATCAAGGAACTGCTGAAATTAAATAATTTTGAGAAAGTACCTCAGCGGTACAAATATTTAAATTGATTAAAAGCCCCTGAATAATTCCTTCCAAAGTTAAAACTCCAGTTTCCCACGCAGGCTGACGCATCCTCCGTATTGCACCTCCGCAGGTTCAAATTATAACCTATTTGTCTCTGTGTTTTCACACGGCTGGCTGTCAATCAGCCCTCCCACCCCCAGCGCAAATTGGTGCAGTGTGAAAACAGCCACTCCCTGAGCCCCGTGGGGTCTAATTGGCTCGGATTTAAGAAGCCATTATATCAGTGGAGCTGATCTGAAAGCTGCAGTCTGCAGGCGGCCCACACTTTTCATCGCGCTGAGAAACTGATACAGCTGCATGCAGCTGCTGCAGCCTCAGTGTACATTTGCTTTAGACTAAACAAAAGCTAATGGCTGCTTTTGATATTTGTTATTGGCTGCTTATAATGATTGATTCATTTTAAAAGTAATATTGGTTGAAATAATTATAATCTTTAGTTATCAATACTAGAGCCAGGGCTAATTGTTTTAACTGTTGTGTTGTGCCAGTTTAACTTAGAATGAGACACAGTAAGGACTGAAAATGAAACACCAAAGATTAAAAAAAAAAAAAAAAAAAAAAAAAAAAAAAAGGTGAGAAATGCTCGTGTTATGTAATGATGAGAAGCAGTATAGTGTTGCAAACAAAAGAAAAAGCAGCACAGACACCTCCTTATTTTACATTTTATGAGAAATAACTGAAAAGAAGCTTTGTCTTTAATAGCCATCACTGGCAGTAAGAGCGATCTGTTTAAAAAGCAGTAGTATGCAATTTCTTGCATTGTACATTTAGTGCATGAACAGTGCTTTGTCAGTGACATTTCTAGTCAAGATCTGGGGTGTTAAATACCGTTTAGCTCTAGTTTGAAGCAGTAAAACCATTGCGTAACCTACAATACAGTATTAAGAAGCAAAACATTCTGATTTTATCCATTTACAAAAGAGATGATGAACAGATTGAGATGTCTTTAAAAAATAAGTATATTTTACCATTGTCTCAGTTATTCAACCCTGGAAATACTGTTATCCTAACTCTGTCGTAAGGCTTCTTGTCTTAACCCATGTCGTACGTCAGGCAAAGTCTTGTCAGTAACAAGACTGCAAAACTGGTGAGAATTAAGACCTGTGGATCGCATTAATTTAACTTTCATGATGTGATTCATTCCAGTGACTTAAGACATAATGCTTACAGGTGCAAAATACACAAAAAAAGTCCAAAAAGTTATTCCCTCCTTCGCCACAGTTTTGATAGTAGGCTAATTACTGTACAATAAGCAGATCTTAAGGCTGAAACTTCTTCAGCGTGTTTAATAAAGTCTACATTCATTACTGTCACTGAAACACCTTTGAAAAATCTAAATATGATCATTTTTTAAAATGTAAAAGTAAGAACAGAAATTTGTACATGCACACAATTTCCGTGGAATTATATTCCTGAATATTGTAGTATTAAAGTCCAGAAATCAGACACCCAAAACAAACAATAAACAAACAAAAACCCTCTGCATTTATCCAAATTGGAATTCAAAAGCGCGAGAAGCCACAAAGGCTGTTTGTATCCCAGTGAGCTGTGATGGTGGGGTGAAGGAAGGGCTGTGGGTACAGCTCACTGCCGAGGTTCCCAGCCAACTTGGCACGCCTTTTCAAACCCCCACCCCACCACCCCTTATTTCTCTTAGTTGTGCAGATGAACACAATCTTGTTAAGTCTTGAACCGATTGTCCAGTTATTAGTGATATCTCTGGGGGTAAACCGTCTTCCATTTCCTCTGAAAATCTGGCAGCCGTCGTACCACATCAAATCGGAGTGTGTAAAATCTGCCACACATGATCTGGAAAAATGCCTTCATTAAGAAAATTTGGAGAGCAATAATTCATTATTCTGATCTCATGTTCATTGTAAATTTTTTTGTTTTGTTTTTTTATTAATTTTTATTTGCCTGTAAAAATAGTTTCACACAGACTAGCAACTGATTGGTCGATGGAAAGAAACCATTTATTTTGGGGGTAAATTTCCCTACAAATGTTTTCTAGTTTAAGCTTCTAAAATGTGGTCATTTCCTAAAATTTCCACATTTTAACTTTCCTAAATTTAAATAATACATTAAATTTGAATAAAAAACTTTGGCTAGTTTTGACCATTTCTTTACATATATACCTAGTAGTATCTATACATACCTAGTAGTAGAAAAACTCATCTTTAGTTACTGTTCTAGATTTAACTTACATTTTGTAGACTAAAATATTACCTAGAAATCTAAAAAATAACCAATAATTGTGAAAAACAGTCAAAGAGCTGAGCAACACAGCTACCAAAATTACTCTTTACTCCTTGTCAGCCCCTATGTCTCACTCTTCTCCCTGCACTTCTCAGCAGCAGTCACTTTTGGGTGTCAAGCACCTCACATTTGGGGTTTGAGGAGGTGGGCCCTCAATTAGCGAGCCACGTGTCCTGTGGAAGAAAGAGGAACTCCATAAGGAGTCCTTAAAGCCTGGCCTCTGTTCACTCTTCCCTCACCCCGTGACCTTGGGGGTCACAGGCCACAATACGCTCCCGTCCAGAGCTGTGTTATCGGCTCTACGACAAAAGGGACGGACACCGACCTCCTGCTTTCAGGCCGAGCTGTGTGAAGCTATTGAGGGCCTGAGAACTGTGGTCCTGCTCCGGCAAGGACACCCCTCTCATCAGCTCTGCTCTGTGAATTCAGCTTCACCCCTCGAGCACTTCTGAAAGTATGGACCTGAACTGCACACATATATAGAGCACAGCAAGGGAGCTGCCTGGGGCAACTACAGACCTGTTTGTGTGATCAGTGAGCAGCACTAATGTGGAACTGTTTCAAGCTGAATTAAATCAGTGGAAGTACTGGGAAAGAAAAGGGCTTCCTGCTCCTCTTAATACAAAACTACTCATTCAAAGTCACATCAGGGGTACTCAAGTACAATTTTGAGGGATTCATTTTTAACCTGACATCTACTTTTATCTCACCTTATACTTCATACTTGTAATTATTGTACTTTAACTCCTCTGTAAAACCTAAACTGTAAATAAATTATGATTTATTATTAACTGTGAAGCTGGGATTTTATTGAGTCCTTTTCCATGCGCAGCATTAAATCACTTGCATCAATAATTCTAAAACAATGATATTCTGAAATTGGCCAGTCAGAACAATAAAATTTGGTGTATTTGGATATATTTTGTTGCTTTTGTACTTTTGTATTTTTAAACACAAGACTTCCTAGTCTGTGCTATTGCTACTTTTGCTTTTAAATTATCTACTTATTCCAGAGGTGCACTAAACATACTGAAACCCACAAAAAAATTCTGCATTAATGAGGCAGATGGGTATCAATGTGTTGAACTGCACACCCAAACAGACATTTCATATCACTTGTTTTTAACTCGAATCAACAATTTTCAGTCACATGCAATAAAGGGAAGCAGCAGATTTCACTTATTAAATAATCTAATTATAAATATTTTCCCACTGAACATCCTAAATTAATGAATTGCTAAAGTGAAAGTTTATAGCTGAAATGAGAGTCAAGATTAGTTGGAAGCTTCAGCTTCCTTCTATTAATAAATGAAAGGAATTAGAAATGGTTGATAATAAGGAATGATAACAGATTTTAAATTTTATGTATTATAATGCACAGCAGTCTGAGGTGTGACCACAGTGAGTTGTAGGTGTGAATTGGTTTTCTCCTGCAATTCCCAAAGGGATTCTTCTCTATAGCTGCAAACGATCTCAGTCCCTTTATTTAAGATACTTTGTTGAAAGAAAATGGAAGCAGACTGTGGAAGAAATTCAAGGTAGAAGATTTAACAAATATTTAACTTAAAAAGGAATTTCCCTGATAACAGGAATGTCTGCAGTGTCTCCATCTCATAGCAGCTGTGTTTATTTGAGCCTTTCTGGTTATTAATATGGCAGTGATCGACACATTTTTGTGAGGGCTCAGCTGTGACATGAAACACTTCATCCTCTCCTGACATTTTGCCATTCAGTTTCTCACGTGCAACAAATCCTGGAACAATGATGCCATCTGGTGGCAGAATAAATGTGAACTATGTTTTATCTCTTTGGAAACACTTATTTTTTCTAATTTTTTATTTATTCATTTAAAAAAAAAAAAAAAAGAAATTAGTTCGGAAAAAAAAGACAAACTTCTATAGATGGCTTGTGCATTGGGCCTAACTAGACTTCTGGTAAATAATAATAATAATTTACTAGTAGGTTGTTTGCGCGTTCAGTGTGTCGAGGCTTTTAACCTTTTTTGCCCTTTTGAAAGCAGCACGCTGCGCACATTCTAGCGTCCAAAACAGCTACTTCTCCTTCTCCACTGAACATTTCATTCAGTGACACTTTAACCTAGGATAAACACACATTTACAGACTTACTTTCTCGCTGTTATTTTTCCTCAAGTTCCCTTAATTTTGCAAACGAGTGACGAAACCATGACGCACATTTTGGTAGCCAATGCAAGGCTGTGTGCGCACCGGACTCAAAGTCAGACTGGGCACTTAATCACGGGTACGTAGGAACAGTTAAAAAATTATCCCTTGTCTCCTTCTTCCTAACTACTTTTCCTTGATCTCGATGGAAAACGTCATGAGGTCAAGGAAAGGTGTGTAGGAGAACTGATAAGGACTTAATAAGGAAAAGACAAGCGCGGTGCACAGAGAATCCATCCGCACTGGACTCCTTAATCAAGTCACACCGGATGTCTGCCCCCTTTGAAACTACAATGTCCAGAAGATGGACTACAAAATGCGCATCTTACTTTGCCCCAGCCTGTTGTTTTATGCAGGTTATATACACGAGAACAACCGGTAAAAAAATATCACTTAATTACAAAGGTTTTTAAGAAAAGGGACCGTATAGAGTCAGTCCTCACCCTGAATGTGTAGAGCCGAGCCCTACATAATTCTCTCCTCAATAATACTGGTATTTTGATACCATTAACTCTGAGGAAAGAACTTAACTCAACTGAACTGTGTTTTCGCATAAGTGTGCACAGATCGGCCGGCTTTTGTTTTACGAACCAAATTGAAATCTCTGTCAAAACACAACTATTAATAAAACTGTGTTAGTGTGTGTAGAGTCCTGTGTGAATTTTCTAAAGGGGCACTGTGTCAAAATCAGTTTAAATTAAAAATCTTAAACATTCATTTTTTTGTTCTCTCACTTCACTGATCTGTATTTGTTTGAAATAATCAGCACTTGAGATAACAAAGATCCAAAAGAAAACTTGACTGGCTTATGAATGAACCTGTTCAGAAATGAGTGTCACTGATCAAATTCCAGTCTCAGCTGTCTAAATGTTATCTCAAGCTTTTGATTTACTGAGTGATTTTTTTCCCTTCTTTTGAGACGTTATAGGAGAAACAGATAAGGATTAAGTAATATGGAAATATTGAGATGATTTATTTCTGATGAGAGAATGAGCAGTCAGATTTTCCTCAGGAGAATGTTAACAAGTTAACCTACTTAAAAATACTGAAAAGTATATCTTACTAAAGTGGAACCACATAGAAAGACAACAAAAATAAGCTTACCAGGATGAGTTGGTGCATGAGAAGTCAGTCATTGGGCAAAACATAGTACACCCTCCTTCAGTTCTAAGGTTTTACAAATCAGGACATAATAAAAAATCTTCTGGTCCTTAGCAAGTCTTAAATAATAAAACATGCTAGTAATTGAGATGAACTAGAAAACATGATATATTACACCATGAGATTATTTAACAAACACTGAGCCAAAATACAGAAGCAGTGTGTGAAAAATTACACTCTTACTCCACCTGAAGTCCACCCTTACTGCTTTCATGGGAATTAAGAGGGTAAGTAGCAGCCAGGTGCTGTTACTCAAATGCACTTGATTAACTGATGAACAGCAAGTGTGAGCACCTCTATAAAAGCAGACGTTTCGGCAGTTTGCTGATCTGGAGCATTTAGGTGTTTGTTAACACAATACCACAATCTTTTCAGGAGTGCACATCCCAACAAATTCACCCCAAGGTCAGACCGTGCAATGCTCAGAGAAACTGCAAAAAACCCGAGAGCTACATCTCAGACTCTACAGGCCTCAGTTAGCGATGATAAATGTTAAAGTTCATGACAGTACAATTAGAAAAAGACTTGCCAGGAGGAAAAAAGAAAAAAACATTGGCAAAGTTGCATCTGAACAAAGACTTCTGGAACAATGTCCTTTGGACAGACGAGACCAAAGTGGTGATGTTTGTCCATAATGGACAGAGCCATGTTTGGCAAAATCCAAACACAGCATATCAGAACAAACACCTCATCCCAACTGTCAAGCGTGGTGGTGGAGGGGTGATGATTTGGGTCTGTTTTGCAGCCACTGGACCTGGGAACTTGCAGTCACTGAGTCGACCATGAATAAACGGTTTGCAATGGCCCAGTGAAAGTCCAGACCTGAACCTGACTGAAATTAAGAGAGCTGTGCAAATGAGTGCTGCAAATCTCAATGAACTGAAACAACGTTGTAAAGAAGAGTGGCCAAAATTCCTCCAAAACAAAAACAATGGCTTCAAGTTATTGCTGCTAAAGGTGGTTCTACAACCGACTGAATCATGGCTTCCACTTAGTTTTTCACACACTGCTTCTGCATTTTGGCTTTGTATTGCTAAATAAATAATGAAACAGTGTAATATGTCATGTGTTGATCATCTGAGGTTTTATTTAAATAATTTTGAGACCTGCTAAGGACCAGATGATTTTTTTATGTCCTGATATGGACAACCTTAGAAGTGACAGAGGATGTACTTTTTTCATGTAACACACAGGCAGAAAACAGTGCTGAGGGTGAAATAGGAGAAAGGTTTATTCTTTGCTCTGTTCTACAAAACTTTATTACAACATAAAGCTGACGAACAAAACTGCGTCTGCTGGACATCAAAGGTTTCTCTTAGGAAAAGCATTTGAAAACTAATCTATGTACAGTATTTATTGAGCATTTGTTTAAGGTTCACTTTGGAGTTTTAGGATTCTTTGAAGTAGGAACACGACACAAAAACAGCAAAACATTTCTACTGGATACTTTAGTGTCTTGAAGACTTTAGCACCATTTTGTTAAAAGGTTCTTGATATAACAAAACAATAGAACAAACAGATTTAGAGCTGACCTGGTAACAAACAGTTCACACATTTATTTCTTTTCAATCAAAGGGTTTTAACAGGAAATCAACCTTTTGCTCTACCAGTCTCTGCATTAACCATTTAAAGCATATTTATCCAAATACAGTAGAAAATATTATAAAGGACAAGAAATAGGAAGGTTTATTTCCCTGCCTGTGCGCTCAGTCTTGTTCTCATTCGGCTGGTAGGAAGCTTCAGTTTGTGTCTTTGTGCCTCTATGGTTCATTTTGTCCTGTTTGATTGGTTCATTGGTAAAAGCACCTGATTCTTTACACCTTGTCATGTTACATTAACAGAGTTTGAGAAAGCAAGACAAGAAGAGCACGGCCGACTTTTAGAACCTGATGTCCCAGTACTGTGGCGTCTCTTTAGTGGCCTCCAAATCATCTTCAGCTGCAGCAAAATCGTTGTCGGCTGTCGACGGCAGGCCTCCATCCTCTAAATTGAAAAAAAGGTTATAGTAGTTTGGTAGTGTTTAGGACTGAATTTGTTCCTTCCAATGTAATATTTATCAATCATGTCATATCAGCCATAGTTTACAAGAAGATTATCGACTGTTAAAGGTATATTTTCATGGCTTTTCTTGATTTTTCTCTGATCTTACCAGTCAAGCAAAGGATCTGTGGCCTCTCCCAGAATCCTCCAGACAGACACCTGATCAGGGGGTTAAACCTCTGGTGGAAGCCCTCTGCGCAGCGATAGCGCACCACTGCGTAGGTCTCGTATGTCTGTCGAGCTTTTCCAAATATGGAGGCATTTCTGACCTTCGGTGGTGGACCACAGGAGGCTGTGGGACAAGTTAAGATGCTTAAGCAACTTCTTAGGACCACGTGAAGCAACCACACGAGGGAGTTAAAGCCATACTGTAATAAAGCGCCCTTAATGGCGTGTCATTAGTGTTACTCACAGGTGCCTTTCTTGCAGGTGTATGCGAGGTGATAGTTGCAGGGCACGTCACTCCAGCGCCCGTTATCATGCCACACCATCACCACACAGTCCTCTCCAGAGAGAAAGTAGCTGTCTGGCTGCCCTCTGTACCAGTTCTCATAAAGCTGTGAGGTATGAGTTGTGTATATTATTTTTATGTGTATGCAAGGAAACAATAGTCATAACAGCCACTGTTAAAAAAGCACGATATATTTAATGATTTCATCCTCTTCTTCTTCTTCTTTGAGGTAGTTGATATCTAATAGGTTGGTGTATTTCCGCCTCCTGCTTGGCGTACATATATTGAACTGTATATATAATTCCTTCCTTTTTACATACATATAATATGAAAAAAAGTCAAATATACATATTTATTTAAATTCCCAGCATCTACTTTCTTATTTAAATTAAACAAAAAAAATTAAAAAAGCCTCAGGAGTGTTGCACCATCCATCCCCCCTTTGCAGTATACAATTTTAAACTGATTTCTTGCACTCCCCTGTCTCTTCATTATGGTTTAAGTAAGATATGTTCTTGACACCTCCCACACTGCCCTGTGTTGTGCTTCCCCATCAGTCACCTTGTTGCATATAATCCTCCATGTCTTAAGAGGACAGTTCATAGCAAGTTCCATCTATTTACATGATATCCAAGAGAAGAAAAACATCTCTAAAAGCAAAAGGGCTGCCATGATAATAGATTTGAATTTGCAGTTATCATAGTTTAAAAAATAAATAATAATGTACAGATGTGCTACTTTTGGCTTAAGCAAAGTAAATAAACAAAAGATACAAGTACATGGAGGTGGTTATTGTGTCTGTGTTTTTGTCATATTTTATTTTTGAGTGTCATGGTTATTGTCAGTACACGGTTATTGTGACACACCTAACTCACACCAAAACCTTCTAGACAGATAAAGAGCATTTATGAGTTTGATTTATGGGTGAATAGTCCCTTTAACTTTAAGAATATAAGTTCTTCCCTTCTAATTATACTTATTGCCTTTGCTTCCCCAACTTTTTTCACTAATGTCTTCCATTTTTTCTCTTGGCACATGTGCTGCCACTTGAATTGCCTTTTTTTGCTTCCATTTCGCTGTCACCTCCACCCTGTCCAATCTTAGTGCCTGCCTAGCCAAGGCATCAGCTATTTCATTCCACTTCACCCCCAGATGTACTAGAACCCAGAAAAACTGAACTTACACCCCTTCTTGACTCAGAAAATGAAGCAGGAGTGCTGGACAGTGTATCTATCTGTATGCTTTGCATACTAAACAGTGCTGAAGGTGCATCTGAGCAGAAGATAGCTTTCTTCTTCCTTCAAATATTGTATCCATTCCTAACTGTGTAACTTATGTGTAATTTACGATACATATACTGCAATGTGATCTGACAACAACACTTCTAATTAACTTAAATAAACTTTAAGGCAACTATAATGAACCAAGATTTCTTTTTGATCCAGCTTCATATTAAATAGCAAACACTAGCACCAAAAAATACATTTTAGTTATCCTGGCTGCAAAATAAATAAATAAAATCTTGGTAAATAGAAAGTAGATCTTAATTAATTAGTAAAACTGTAATTAAATAAACCAAATTATTGGTTTTCACTGTTTTCCATAATGATCCTTCAGTTTGCACATCCTCCTGTCTTTGATGTACTGTGTGATGTTTTTTGCTCATTATAACCTAAATATTTCTAAGATCGCTGCTCACCAGTGGGTTGCCATCAGACCAGCGGAAATCATCCTCAATGGTCTTATCATTCAGACCGGTCCACTGGTATTCCTTGTAGTTGCCTGGTGAGGAAGACATAAGATTGAATTGATAAGAAAAGAAATAAAAGTCACATTGTTTTCTCATTCCCATGTGTACTATTAACACCTACTGTTGATGTAAGCCTGTTCTTCAGGGGTCATGATGGACACCAGGTGAGCTCCCATCATGCGACAGTGCTGCTCTGCAGCCTCCCAGGTCAGACGCTGGCTGAAGTGTCGATAGCAGAAACCGTGAAATTTATCCCAGCCTGGTTCACATCGCTCCAGGTCTAAAAACATCACAGAGAAGACAGAACAACCAAACCAACCAATGGATGTATCAGCAGGTTTTTATACTGAATAATCATTTTCACTTAAGGCTGCATTCATCACCTCTTAAGAAATTGCAAAACAATAGGCATGGAGAGAAGTTTCAGATTATTACTTGTCTTGTTTTTCGTTTTGAGACTTCTACCTGATTCCTGTCTCATTTAACAGTCATGAAAGGAGCAGAAGAGAACTCACCAGTCTGACAGAAGTCTCCTCCATACGTCGGCAAACAGAGACATTTAATCTGCTCCCCTCGGTTCGTGCAGGTGCCTCCGTTAAGACAGGGGTCATCTAAACAGGCATCTGAAACACAAC
Source organism: Heterochromis multidens (assembly GCA_015108495.1). Classification (NCBI taxonomy): domain Eukaryota; kingdom Metazoa; phylum Chordata; class Actinopteri; order Cichliformes; family Cichlidae; genus Heterochromis; species Heterochromis multidens. The sequence continues at coordinate 6,137 of VUQS01031820.1, read as the reverse complement.
AGAGAGCAACTTTAAATTACTATGCAGCTGAAACCAGAGGTCAAAGAATCATTTATTATATAAATGAATAGTTACACATGCACAGAAAGACAGCTTTCATTTATATGTATGCCTATGTGAATTAGACAATGGTTTAAACATGTATGCTTACATTATTTTAATAGCTGTAAGTATAATTTTGAATACATCATGACCCTTTTAGAAACAAAAGGCCGTCAGGATCCATGTTAGCCAACAGATGGCAGCAGAGGACAAACTATAGTGTGGCACGAGGGGAAAAATCTTCAAATCTTCTTCTGGCATGTCTGAGATGCTTCCTTCTCTTTCTTCTTCATTAGTAATAAACTTTTCAAAAATCTTGTGTAAAGTGAAATCCAGATGTAGATGCATTAATAGGGGGTCCTATAATATGGGACCCTTTGGTTCTAACCATTTCAAAAGGACCCACCAGTCATCCCAGTAAGTGGTATGCTCTGATTTGCTGGTGTGCTGATGGTACAATGAACTCTTTTGTTTGCTTTGTTTAACATGCCATCAAAAGATACTTAAGCCTCCAACATTCCTTTTTTTAAAGTCACTGACAGTAATAATCAACAGACTATCCTCTGATCTGCTGCTCTTCATTAAAACGTTGTGTTTGTGTGCAGACAAAACAAGAGGATGATATTAGCTATTTGCTGATGTATCGGTATCAGCATTTATAACAGCCGATAAATGAAAATTTTAAAAAGAAGCAGAAACGGGAGAAACACCCTTCAACAATGTTATGAGTGTTGACATTGCATAGATTGTCCACCAGAGGGCACTCTGCAACTTCCCTGTTGGCGTCACATTGTTTACAACACCACAAATGCAAAAAACAGCTGATCTGAGCAGAGTCAGGCAGAGAGTAAATGAGTAATCCACGACTTGTGACAATAAAACAAGATTAATTTTAAACTGTTGGCTGATATATCAGATCTTTAAAACACCAAATATAGGTATCAGTCTTGAAAATCCTGTATCGGTCGGGCTCTAGATGAAACTGTTCACCTTTATCATTAGTTATTCCAGAATATCGAACATGTTGATGAAAGCTGTCGGTGTAATGTTGTTCCTTTGAAATATCATTTGATGCTGATTATATTGTTTCATTTGAATCCCAATTTGTATCTCAGTCTGTAGGTAGAAAATAGATTAAATACAAATGTACATTTATAAAGCTCACAAAAAAGACTATTTTTGCTGCTGGCTGTTTTAGACTTCCATCCATCCATCCATCCATCCATGGGGGAATGTCTCCTGGTATCTGGCTATATTTGTCACCATCAGATGATACCTTATCTAAAGAAAAAAGAAAGTCTGGAGTTTCATTTTACTTTTCTAAATTTGTAAAAATAAGGGAAAATGAAGCCACAAGTCTTCAAGCTGGAATTAAACATTTTACAAGTTGATTTGGTTTGTTTGCTTCCTTTGACACCCTATAAACAAGAACTATGTGCTGTCTGTCATTATCCCCACACTCACATATTGCTCTCTTCAGAAACCTCTTTCATGGCTCAGAGTGTGTGTATGTAAGGAAATAACTGCTTTACACGAGTCAAATGAGAATCATATGGACCATCATTCAGTTTTGATGATGAATACACAGATGGTGGATGGAAAACCACTGAGGTGCCTTTCAAGTCTTACCTATAAAAGAAAAAATTAAACTTTATACTGTGATGATGTTGGCATCAGAGATTTTCTTTGGTTTGCATTTCAACAGGAACAGTGTTTAGATGCAAAGCCCTGTCTGTGAGTGGGTTTCCTTCCCTTTTGTCAAACAACACACCAATAAATTGTCTGCCGATGATAATGTGAGGTTAGTAATTTCAATTACTGAATGAGTGATTACTTTCTCATTGTGTTTCTCTGCCTTCTGCTCTATAGGATGCTGACTGCAGTATTTTATCATCATGAAGAGTCCACTATATAAAGATTACTACTCACCCCCAAAAAGGCTTAATTATGGTGCTGAAGCTGAAATTATGCATGAAAAATAGGAAAGGCTTCTGCATGCATTGATCTGTGTAATACTTATTTTTTGGGGGGTGGGGTGGGGTGGGGCAGTTTGGATGCTTGAAGACTGTCTTATAATGAAAGTGCAGCTTAGAGAATGCAGATGCTTTCCATATTTTTCATCATTATGAGCAGCAGCAGTGTATGATGAGTAAAACAACAGCAAATAAAGCTGCACAACAATCTTGGATTAATTCTGGCTTGTTAATATGTTAAAGTTTCAATGTGAGAACATGCAGGAGTTTAGAAATCTGTCATAATGCATCTTCACCGTGTAGAATACGGTAAAGCATTTTGTCCTAGAATAAATTCACTGGTAAAAAAAAAATTAAGGGAACACTTGATCATCACAGTAAAGTGCAAAGCCAGTTAAACTTCAGGGATATCAGTCTGTCCATTGTGAATCCGGCTTTATTGCAAATGAAAGTGATAAAGTTTGGCACAGTTTGGTCACAGACCATTGCTGTCTCCTTATTCTGACTGATTTTTCTCTAGTTTTGCTTTCTGCTTGATACTGCTGGTAGCATGAGCTGTTACCTATTCAGGTTGCACAGGTAGTCCAGCTTCTCCAGGATGGCAGATCCGTACATGCTGTCACAAGAAGGTTTGCTGTGTCTCCCAGTATTGTCTCAAGGGTGTGGAGGAGATACCAGGAGATGGGCCGCTACATGAGGAGAGCTTGACAAGGCTGTAGAAGGGCATCAAGCCAGCAGCAGAACCGATATCTGCTCCTCTGTGTAAGGAGGAACAGGACGAGCACTGTCAGAGCCCTACAACCTCCAGCGGGCTACTCATGTCCATGTTTCTGACCAAACTGTCAGAATCAGAATCCATGAGAGTGGCATGAGGTCCTAACATCTTTTAGTGGGACCTGTGCTCACAGCTCAGCGCCGTGCAACTTGACTGGCATTCACCAGAGAACACCAGAACTCGCAGGTCAACCACTGGTGCCACGTTCACTTCACAAATGAGAGCAGGTTCACACTGAGCACATGTGACAGATATGAAAGAGTCTGGACAAGCCGTGGTGAACATTATGCTGCCTGCAACATTATCCAACAAGACCGGTTTGGGAGTGGGGGGCCAGAGTGTGTAGGCAGTTCTTGGGGAACCAAGGCATTGATGCCATTGACTGGCCCTTTTTCCCGGACCTGAATCCAACTGAGAGCCTCTGAGATCCAAGTCTGGGAGTAGATCCACCATGACACCATCTACCATGTCATCAGGAGCATGCTCTGACATTGTTGGGAGTGCATACAGGTACATGGAGGGCCATAAACATTACAGGGCCATGTTATGACATAAGTTGGATCTGGCTGTGATTTCAATTTTTAACTTTGATTTTTGCTGTGTTTTTGAATCCAGCCCTCAGAGAGTTGATGATTTCAGTTTCCACTGAACATTGTTATGCCATTTTGTTCTCAAATTTTTTTTATCTCAAATTCTACACTGTATGTCAGTAAAGATTTACAACTTAAATACTTTATTCATCAAGCTCCGATTTAAGTGCTCCCTTAATTTTTTTCAGAAGTTGTATTTCTGTGAATATTGTTTAACCTATTAAGATACACCAGGTTGCCAGTGTCCTTTATTTGCATACCCACATGGAAATCTTATAAGAGAAGCACTGTGAGGCTGACATTTTCTAGTTTCTGATACTATGCTTGATAAGCATGTGGCTAAAATGCAGCCTAGCCCTAAATGGTTTGGCAGGGACCTGGTGGATGTTAAGAGGTTAAAAGTAACTTTTCTCTTAAATAAATATTAAGTTTTCTCATATTTCTTTAGGTTGAGTCCACAGTGGCAACAGTTTCTTTTGAAGACATATTAATAATGCCGGATCTATGGAAGCCAACTGCTGCAAACCAAATAAAATTGAAAAAATAAAATTAGGTTTTAAATAATAGAATTAAAATTCTAAATATTTAAAAGATGAGGGTCAAAATTAACCATCAGAATTTTAAGTGTTTTATGTTTTGTTTTGTTTTTTGTTCTTGTTTTGTTGGCACAAATAAGCTTCCATACATCCATCAATATCCGCAGCTGCCACACGAAGTCGAAGAAACAAATGTACCAAAGGGAAGAAATACAAAGTAACACATTTATCAACTTGTGGTGAGACAAGAAACTAATAAAGATTTGTTGCCTTTATCAGTATTAGACCTAAAAACACAATACAAATCTTGAACAATCATGATTAAACAATAAACTATAAATCGAGTATGAAACATTAATGACAAAAGGACACGTGAACATGTTGCTAAATGCAAACACTTGCACAATCAACAATGAAATGATTTTGTGCTTGTAAACATAATAATAATCTGTGCTTCTTGTACCAGAGTGATTGAAATAGCAATAAAAAAGGAGGAAAGAAAAACAGTTAAGACTTAAATATAAAGCATTACTGCAGCTGAATTGGTCAGTGCTGTTACATTCAAGGTAATTGCTACTTTCCAGAGAATGATCAAGTCCCTTATTAAGTTACTTCCCAATCAATGGAAAAGATTTTGTGAAATGTTACAGTTAGCAGGAGGAAAAAACTTTTAGTGGGCATATTTGTTGCACTTGTTTGGTGCAGAGATGGATTGTTTGCAAATAAAATCTAATGATCTAAGCTATAAGTATCACTCTCACAGACGGTCACTGGAGAAGAAAACCCTATTCAAACACACTAGTAAATATAGTACTTCACAGAAGTCATTCTTTGGATGAGGAAAAAACATCATGCACAACAAGACTGGACTGTGGACAAATGTCAAATGGGAGCTGTCCCAATGTGAGTATCTTGGAGGGTAGAGTGGGGGAGTCACGAGGAGAACAGTAAGGAATGTTTGAAGGGGAAGCGGGAAGAGTCAGAAGGGTGAGTGGGCTTGCTGAGACAACAAGTGAAACAAACGTGGGAAGTCATTTGAAAAGCAGGACGGGTGTTTTACAGAAAATGGAGCAAAGGGAGGTTGGGCAGAGGACAGACGAGGAGTTTTAGTGCATCACTGTGTCGAGCAGGAAGAGGACGGTTAGACTGATGAGAGTGGCATTAACATTACCTGAAGATTTCCCTGTACCGCCTACAGCTGCCCTCTCATTGGGCAAGATAAGCAGAGTTGGCGGCTGGGTGAGACTAATCTCAACATCCCCCAGACCGTGACCCACTGCTGGTATGAAAACTTTGGGTGTGGTGGTGGCCGGGCTCCAGGTGCGTCTGGACCAGTGTTTGGTGGTGGTGGTAATGGCGGTCGTCTCTGTGGGCTTTGTACCTCGGGAAGAACCTGAAGCTACTGTGGAGGTTTTTCGGCTGTACTCAAGATCGTTCAGAGATTCTTGGGGTCCAGTTGTCGTGGTCAGCAGATCCCACTTGGATGTTTGAGAACTGAGAGGAAAGATTGTGAAGTCCTCAGGGGCATCAGTTTTCTCTTGAGATGTTGGGGGAACATTAGTTTCGTCTTCAAGGGTTGGGGCAACATTAGCCTTTTCTTCAAAGGCATGGGCCAGTTTAATGTTAGCTTCTTCTAGGAGAACGGTTGAAGCAACAGCAACCTCCTCTTCCAGACCTGAAGAAACACTAGCTTCTTCCTCAATTACAAGAGCTGTGGTACCATTAGCTTGTTCAAGGACAAGGGTTGGGGTAACATTAGCTTCTTCTTCAAGGGTTGAGGAGGTGTTAACCGCTTCTTGCGAGCTAATGTTTGAGGAAAGATTAGGTTCTTCTTCAAGGGCAGCAGTTGGGAGAACATCAGCTTCCTCTTCAAAGGTTAAAGAAGCATTAGCCTTTTCTTCATACACAAAGGTAGGAGCAACATCAGCTTCCTCTTCAAAGCTTAAAGAAGCATTAGCCTTTTCTTCATAAACAAAGGTAGGAGCAACATCAGCTTCCTCTTCAAAGGTTAAAGAAGCATTAGCCTTTTCTTCATATACAAAGGTAGGAGCAACATCAGCTTCCTCTTCAAAGGTTAAAGAAGCATTAGCCTTTTCTTCATATACAAAGGTAGGAGCAACATCAGCTTCTTCTTCAAAAACAGTAGTTGGGACAACATTACTTTCATGGGTTGAGGAAATGTTTTCTTCAAAGACAGATGTTGGAGAAACAATATTCTCTT
>VUQS01031819.1:18060-30951 GCA_015108495.1 Heterochromis multidens | reverse complement strand
CGATTTCGATCCGCTCCTCACGTGTTAACCTCTTCGACATGTCAATGGCTGTGAACAAAGAGCAACTTGTAAATAACTCATGAAAGAATAAAGTTACGTTGGAACCAAGCACACCATTGTTTGTCTTGTGACATTACCAATAAGTTTGATGTGTCACATGGCCCTCTTCCTATTGAAAAAACAAAAGTTGTATCCAAGATGGCCGACTTCTAAATGGCCACCATGGTCACCACCCATCTTGGGGAGTTTGCCCCCTCACATATACTAATGTGCCACAAACAGGACTTTAATATCACCAACCATTCCCATGTTATTACGGTGTATCCATATAAATGGCCCACCCTGTATATTAAAATGCCAACAGTTTTGATGTGTGTTTGGGATCCTTGTCCTGTTGGAACACCCAGTTGTGTCTAAGTTTCCACCATCTAGCTGTTGATTTGAGGTGAAGTTGACAAATTTGGAGGTAGTCCCCTTCTTCATTATTCTATCCACTTTGTGCAATGTACCAGCAAAACAGCCCCAGGGCATGATGCTACCACCACCATGCTTGACAGTTGGTACAGTGTTCTTAGGTTTGAAAGCCTCACCTTTACTCCTCTAAACATACCTCTTATCATTGTGGCCAAATAGCTCAATCTTTGTCTCATCTGCCGCAAATTACAGTCAAGCTTGAAGGTGTTACTCCAGTGAGTGCTGTAGTCAGCACTCATTAGTCATTAGTCATGATCACTAATGAAGGGTTATTAGGCCTTGGCCTTGTCAAGTTATAAGGCATAATCCAAAATAAATTCAAACTTGTGCACCCAATTCTTGTTTTTTAAAGTCATAAAGATGTATGCTGTACAATCGTTCCACCCTGGAAAAAAACCAGTTTAAAAAATCATTAAAAGCACAAAATTACCATGACATTCATACCCATGATGAGTGTATGTAAACTTCTGACCACAACTGTATTTTACCATTTATTTTCCTGTTTTTCTCCACCTTTTCTATAGAGTCAGTTCTTGCTGCTGTTCATCAGCATATGTTACTTTTATTTAAATGAATCAGACTCTAGCCTAGCCAAAATGCCTGCTAGATGTAATCAGAGAAGACACACACACAGGGCTGATGAGATCATTCTTTGCTGGACACAGAAACACACAGTTTATTTCTCTTATGTTAACTTTGCAGAACAACCAGCCCAGTGCTATGCAACACTTACAGAACACTCGTGACTATACTAAAGCTTCAGTTTGCGTAATGAAGCTGAACAGAAATGTTATTTCTGTCAGCACCTCTACACCTGGTTCTGTTTTACTTGAAAATTGCAGCTGAAACTGTTATTGCATGAAATCTAATTGTAAAAATAAGCTACTTTGATCCAAATTCATTTGCATGGAGACAAGCAATTAACTTTGCACCTGCATTTGTTTATGCAAACTCATGACTGGATAAGCATTATCATGCACATCATGCAAACAAACACACACAACTAACAAACAATGGTTTAGCATGCCTTGTCCGTCTGTTACTATTTTCTGCGCTCTAGTCATTAAACAAAGAATCCTTTGAATATTTGATCTGACCTTCCTGTCTACCCATCCCTCCCACACACACATCTACAGACAAACATGCAAACAATCACATAGAACAAAGCTCTCCAACACACCATCTTCCTTTGGCCAGACAGCTAAAGGTTCACAGCCTGAACAACCTTCATTCCTCTCCTCCAACTCTCCTCTCCTCTTCTCATTTCCCACTCTTCTCCATGTGACTCCCGCAGCACCACATGGACTCCAAATATTAATCAAGATGAATCTCAGAGACAAATAATTTTTTATGTATTTAGGGGAGGTAATAATTAATCCAAATCAAATTGTATCTGTAGTGCTCCCATCATATAAGAGAATGCAATAGGAAATCCTTTAGGTAAAAAGTCAAATTACATGAACCAGTAACTGCTTTGAATGAGCTATAACAACCAATAACAACAATACTTCCTCATACAGTCCCGTTGGGACGCTGTCATTGTCACATGACAATTTCCATTTGAAGCCACTAAAATTTGAACAAAGGTTATATAAGGGATAGCACTTATGAGTTTTGACATACCTGTAGGCTCCTTTGTGTTGTTCTCTTAGCACTGTCCTTATGAACATGGCTGATTATACTCGCACTGAGGTCGCCAATTATGTTTTTAATTTAAGTTCAGTGTCTGTGTGACTGCTTGTGTTTTAAATAACAAGAGCAAGTGAGCAAGAAAGGCCTGATAAAGTGCAGAAGTGGTGAGAGAGATAGAGAGATGCTGATTATTCTGCAGTCTCACATGGACACATATTGACTTCACCCTTTAAACATTCACCTTCTGTTCAACACCGTGCCATCGACAGATGTCTGAGCAGATTGGCTTATATTTATTTTAAAAAACAGCAGTTACATGAAATAAACAAGTGTTCCATAAATCAAGGAAGGTATAATGTTGAAATATTATGATTCCTAAATAACTAGGTTTAATATTTGAAGAACTTATTTATTTTTAAATTGATAAAAGTTCTATTCAAACTAACCAAAATGCATTATGCAAATATGGGCTGTCAGATACTATTGATGTGAAACACTGATACTCTGATCAGGGTTTATGAGTTTGCCCTGTGTTGCAGACATGGTGCTAGACCACCAGGAGGCATCCAATGAGCTGGATGACAGCGTGAGAGTGAGGGTCCGTGAGGCTCTGCTGAAGAGACACCACCACCAAAATGAGAAGAAGAAGAACCTGATTCCCATTGTACGCTCCATCACAGAGGGAGCACGCAAACAGTCAGAGCCCCATCTGATTGGTGGGTTTGATGCTGCATGCCACACACAAGCACATGCTGACTTTGTCACTTGTTCATCAAAGTAGATAGCACAAGTCATGTCTTGGTATAAGTCAGATGTGGAGATTTCAGTCTTTTTACTTTGGCTCTGTACTGAGGGGCCTTGATTAACTTTTTAATTGTAATATTAGATAAGATTTTCAATTTAAATTATGGGCAGCGAGAAACTACATAAAAATAGAAATTAAGTAACTCAAAGCAGCCAGACTGAGTAACAGACAAACATATAGCCTAAGACAGTCTCTAAACAGACACATTACTGGCTTCATAGATTTATTTATTTTTTTATCAGTTTGGACTTGGCACGACAACTATCATATTTACTGACTCTGAATCATTTTCCTTATTTGTATCTTTCCATCACACATGCACATAAACACCCACACCACAACACCCTGCAGGGTCAGCCACATCTCCCCAGCCTCCTCCACCTACTGAACCAGCTAAGAATGGTGCTGGACAGGACAGCACTCAAGTGGACCTGAGTAAGGTAAACAAGCAGGCTGTGGATAGAATGTTGCTTTTTTTTCCTCAGGAATATAAATGAATGCTATAAAAAGCCACAGCAGAATACTTGTAAATATGATTATGCTAACACATCTGACAACAGCAGTGTTGAGACTAATTCTGTGTGTGCAGGGGTCTCAGCTCTGTGAATGCACTGTAGACCTCTGCTGGGATGCTGTAAATATCAACATTAACAATTAGGTCATATAGTGCCCCCTAGGAAGCAACAGTGGAACAACACACAGCAGTAGCCCATCAATAGAGGTATTTTCAGCTGCTCCCAAAGGGGTGCCATAGCAGATGCCCTTTCTTACTCAACACTCCCATTTATCCGGGCTTGGGACCGGCACTCACTTATGACCCCCTGAGGCTGGGTTTTCGTGTTTTCTCCCAGTCTCAGACAAGAGGTTTTTTACATGTAAGGCAAATGTGTTAACCACAACACCACTAGCAGTAACCCACTAAGGAAAAACCAAAAAGCAGTGCCACAAAGCCACAGATAAAGGCTTCCAATTAGCATTATACTTGCTAGATTCTCTATAATTAAGTTAGTTATTACAGTAAGTCAAACAGTAACATGCTAACGAGAAGAAAACGAAGGAAATTAAGTCTGGGCAGACAAGTTGCAATAGCATAGAAAAGAAAACTATGGAGACATAGAAATACAGAAATTTACAAACAAGACCATAAAATAGCGTTTTTTAATTCCCATTAGATTTCAGCCTTTACATCCTAACATCATAAAGTTGGACCAAGTTTAACTGGTGCATAATAATGTCTAGAGATGTTTGAATGTGTGTAAATTTAAATACTGCATCCCCAAACATCTGCACCGTCTTACCCCATTTATCACCTCCTTTGTTTGAGTTCAAATTCTATACTGATATTTGCTTCTGACTTGTGTGAGCAGGTGGACCTGCACTTCATGAAAAAGATCCCAGAGGGTGCAGAGGCTTCCAATGTGCTGGTGGGAGAGCTGGACTTCCTGGAGAGGCCTATTGTAGCCTTTGTGCGCCTTTCCCCCGCTGTGCTGCTCACCGGACTTACAGAGGTGCCCATACCGACCAGGTATACGGCTCCCTGCTGAAATCATGAAATCAAATTCAATATTCCAGAAACTATTTATAAACTAAAATTCATCTGCTGACAAATATTAGGTTCCTCTTCATACTTCTTGGCCCAGATGGAAAGGCTCAGCAATACCATGAAATCGGTCGCTCCATGGCAACCATCATGACAGATGAAGTAAGCACTCTGTCAATCAAGCATTCCTCATTAAAAAAAAGTACATCTGAGTATCTCTCTTGCAGATGTAGGAAACTGAGTTTTCGCTTTCCTTCACTTCTTTCTGTACTAGATTTTTCATGATGTAGCATACAAGGCAAAGGACAGAAGTGACCTGCTAGCAGGGATAGATGAGTTCCTAGACCAAGTGACTGTCCTGCCACCAGGAGAGTGGGACCCCTCTATCCGCATTGAACCCCCAAAGAAGGTGCCCTCTCAGGTACACGGCTGCAGTCAATTAAAGATATAGTTGTACATTTGAAATTTTGTAAAAGCTGGTATTATTATAACTCTATAGGTTCAGTGTTTACATTTTTGTGCATTTCTTGATGTCTGCAGGAGAAAAGGAAGATGCCTGGAGTCCCTAATGGCACTGTCTGTCAGGTAGAGGAAGAGTTACATGCTGAACATCATGGGCCAGAATTGCAAAGAACTGGAAGGTTTGCCCAGACTTTTTGCTTTTCTAATGGTGAATATAGAAGGCAAATTCAGATAGCAGGATGTTATTCCCCAGGAATGTAACCCTAAAAACAGTATGGAGTTAGGTTTCTGAATGGATGTGTTGCAGCCTGGGGCTGAGATTAGCACTCTCCACCGTGTTGCCACTTGCTGTGGTCACGAAATCTAAATTTGGTTTTGTGAGGAGCTCAGGTGGAACAGACAACTGACAATCACCAGTGAGAGTGTGACAGCCTGAAGAGAATCAGAGATGAAAACATATTACTTTATTCTTTAATGAAAAGGTTGTCTTTGAAATGCCACCATGAGTGGCATTTCTCAAAGTGACTCTGTCTTTTGGCATACCCCCCTTCAGAAGCTAAAAAAATGCACAATTTTTATTGACTTACCAATAAAAAGTGAAATTTTATGGAAATAAAGGTTAGTACAATAACATCTTGTATATTTTCTCTACAAAATCATATAAAGTCAACTTAATTTAAACCCATATTTTTCTTCTGATCATCCCTGTCACCAAATGAATCTTGAAGTAATAGCTTGAATTTAGAAAATACACTTAGTAACTATCTTGCCAAGAGTTAAATGAGATGATTATAACTCCTCATTTGTGTGCTGTGTAGCTTGAGCCAGGAGGCAGTTATCTCAGTTTAGCACAAAGACTGAGCCTTTGAGAAGTAGATGAATTAGATTTTGTTGTTCTCTGCCAGAAAGCAAATGCGCACATTTCCCACAATGCAAAACAATTTGTTTAATCATCTGAATTATATACAACGTGAAAGTCGCTTGATCACTGAACACCTAAATACCACAGGATTCCTTCTTAGGATCTGCAGGCTGTTTGGAAGAGGTCATGACAGAGAGGTTATGCCACACGTCTAAACATCCAAAGTGATGCAGATCATAGTTATTATTAAAACGGAGGAAAATTTACATTTCTCTAAGCACACAATAATATCACTGATGGCCTTGCCCTACTGAGCCACCTTAAGGCCTTTATGGTGGTTTGTTATTGTATTGCTCCAGATATTTTACAGGTCTCTTTCCTCTTTATATTATCACTCTAATTTCGTTTTCCTCCTTCTTATATAAGTGTTTCAGTATATTTTATTTCATCTCTTTTTTGTAAGTCTGTTGCAAATGTTTGATACAGGACTGATTAAAGTTGATGTGTGATAGGATGCTGGTATAGCTCACCAGGTTGAGCAGGTGACCCATGTGCTGCAAGGCTAATGCAGAGGTCTGGGTTTGATTCCACCCTGGGCCATTTGCTCTGTGTCTTCCCTCTGCTCTCTCTCCCACCTTTTCTGTCCACTCTCAAGCTGTCCTGTCATAATAAAAGCTAGAAAAAAACAGTTGAGCTCTGAAACTTGCCACACACCACAATCACAGTGCACCTCTTCTAATACAAAGCTACTTTTTGCTGCATCCTTATTCAGTCCTTATTTTTTTTACACTGGATGCCCTTCCTAAACCAACCCCAATCTCCTCCTGGGATCAAACTGGGGATATGTTGCTTGTTATGCAAATGTTTGTACCAGTTTTTCCCCTTTCTGTAAGTATCCTGACTCCATATCTTGTCCTATTCTGTGCCTTGTCCTGATTTTGCAAAACCAGAAAAATAAAACCGAACTAGACCTCTTTTTTCCTTATGTGCTGTGTTCAGGTTGTTTGGTGGTCTGATCCTGGACATCAAGAGGAAAGCTCCGTTCTTTCTGAGTGATTTTAAGGATGGTCTCAGCCTCCAGTGTGTGGCCTCCTTCCTCTTCCTCTACTGTGCCTGCATGTCTCCTGTCATCACCTTTGGAGGACTGCTGGGGGAGGCGACAGAAGGACGTATTGTAAGAGCTTAAACACACTCAAGGACACATTCACAGTACTATATTGTAGTTATATACTGCGTTGTCTTTAGGACATTATGAGCATAGACACTGAATATTACTGAAGACTGTATAACAGAAGTTACAAGCTCTCTGCATTTGCAACATATGTTGTAGAGTGCCATAGAGTCCTTATTTGGTGCGTCAATGACTGGAGTAGCCTACTCGCTGTTTGCCGGTCAGCCTCTCACCATCCTCGGCAGCACAGGTCCTGTTCTTGTGTTTGAGAAAATCCTCTTCAAATTCTGCAAGTATGTATAGTACTTCAACAATTTTTTTGTGACATTATTATTACCACTATGACATTTGTTTTGCTCTTATGTATTCCCTGTTCCCCGCTGTGCTCTAACCTTAGTCTCGTCTCTTCTCTTCTCTTCTCTCCTCTCATTTCAGGGACTACGACCTTTCTTATCTGTCGCTGCGAACTTGCATAGGCTTATGGACAGCACTACTGTGTTTACTGTTGGTTGCCACAGATGCTAGTTCCCTGGTGTGCTACATCACTCGTTTCACAGAGGAGGCCTTTGCCGCCCTCATCTGCCTCATCTTCATCTATGAGGCTTTGGAGAAACTGTTTCACCTGGGAGAACTCTACCCCTACAATGCACACAGTGATTTGGACAAGCTCACCCTGGCATAGTCAGTAACTCAGTTTCTTCTAGTGTTTACCTGTATGTTCATGCTGTAGCTTTTTCACTGCTCGTTTTTTTTCTAATTTCATTGTTCTTTTCGAATAATGTGTGCCATCACTCTGTTTCTCTTTTAAAGGCAGGAGAGACCACTTCCCTGCTGTCCTCATCTTATGCCTGACTTATTTTGACTAATGAAAAAAACACATTTTTGTGAGCTGATGCACACTGTGATTCATTGTACATATTGTGTATCTTTGTAGCTGTAGGTGTGCAGAACCTGATAATCCCAGTAATAAAACCTTGGAAATGTGGAATGAGAGAAACATCACAGCCTCTGCCGTACCCTGGGCCAACCTGACTGTCAAGGTAACGTAACTATGTGGGAACCCTAATGAAGTCTAATGTTGATATAAATTTCACATGATAGCACTCGCGACATTTGTTCCAGCTTGATTACTTTACCAACTTGTTAACATTCAACTAACCCCCTCACCTTCCACTGACCAGCCGACCTCACTTAAGGATCTTTGCAAACACTGACAAGGACACTCAATCAATTAAACTCTCACTGCTGTGTGTTTAGCTAAGCACACCAAAGGGCATTTTGTTTGTCCTGTATTATGTCTTTTTTATGCTCTGTAGACTCTTCCAGCCTGCCACATAACTCTGATAAAACAGTTTTTCAGTCCATTTTCATGTGATGCATGAATGAATGTTATGAATGAATGTGATGCATTTATTCTAATGTGACCTCTGTTATTCTTTGTAGGAGTGTATCAGTCTGCATGGCCACTTTGTTGGGACAGCATGTGGCCACCATGGCCCCTACACCCCAGATGTTCTTTTCTGGTCTGCTATCTTGTTCTTTTCTACGTTCTTCATGTCTGCCTTCCTCAAACAATTCAAGACTAGCCGTTATTTCCCCACCAAGGTAATCAGTAATACAACCAGTAATAGATTATTAGACACTGGCAATGGCATCAAAACTTGATTTACTGTGTTAATGATCACTAATCTCTCAAGGTCTCTCGCTATTATCGCTTCTGCTCAGGTGCGGTCTATGATCAGTGATTTTGCAGTGTTTCTTACCATTGTTCTTATGGTCCTGCTTGACTTTGCCATTGGAGTACCCTCCCAAAAGTTGAAGGTGCCAAGCAAATTCCAGGTATAGAGGAACTATGTAACTTGCACTTCATGATATAAAACCATTTGGGGTCATTAGTCACATTATTGCCTGATATCTCTGTTAATTGTCTCTCCAGCCTACCAGAGATGATCGTGGTTGGTTCATCAATCCAATAGGGCGCAATCCATGGTGGACAGCTCTGGCTGCATCTATTCCTGCTCTTCTCTGCACAATCCTCATCTTCATGGACCAACAGATAACTGCTGTCATAGTCAACCGCAAAGAGCACAAACTATTGGTGAGAGAAATTTTTTTTTATCATATTCTATTTGTAGGTTCTGAAGCTTTTCTAATTCAATTCAATAAAATTTTATTTATATAGCGCCAAATCACAACAACAGTCGCCTCAAGGTGCTTTATATTGTAAGGGAAAGACCCTACAATAATACATTTTTCTGATATTCTGACCTCTGTTCTATAGAAAGGCTGTGGGTACCATCTGGACCTGCTGATGGTGGGAGTGATGCTGGCCGTATGCTCCATCATGGGCTTGCCCTGGTTCGTGGCAGCCACTGTCTTGTCGATCTCTCATGTCAACAGTCTGAAGCTGGAGTCAGAGAGCTCAGCTCCAGGAGAGCAGCCTCGCTTCCTGGGCATCAGAGAACAGAGGCTCACTGGCCTAGTCATCTTCCTTCTCATGGGCTTATCTGTATTCATGACTGGAGCCCTGAAGGTTGGTCAGAGAAGCTATGTAATGGTGGCCCCTCTGCCAGGGATAGTTAGTCAGCAGAAAGAAGATAAAGGGAGAAAGTGACAACAGATCTTCAAAGTATGAAAGCTTGTTTCCGCCACTGAAAAAAAAAAAAAAAAAGAATTTTGCCATCCATAAGTGAAAATCTCTGGTTATTTACTAATTTAAACTTCTGAGAAAATAACTTGAAATTTCAGGTTATTAATTCAAAATTTTGAGATAATAACCAAAAATTTCAACTTAGCTCTGCCTGGCATTAAAATGTTTTTTTTTTTCCACAAGCTTCCATATCAAAGCAGGCACAGCTGTAATCCATAGACTATAATAACATAAAGGGAAATGTGTCATTATGTTATGTTATCATTTAGATGTGAAATATCCCTACTATGACAAGTAAAAACAATATCTGTTGTAAAAAAATATCTATGTCACTTATAACTGAAGCTAAGTGGTAAAGGAAGCTGATTGAAATATACTGTTTTTTCCAGTTCATTCCTATGCCAGTGTTGTATGGTGTTTTCCTCTACATGGGAGCCTCTTCATTAAAAGGTATCCAGGTAAGGGACTATCCAACATGAATGTAAAGTTGACACAAAAACAAAATATAATGCGATTATTTAGATTACTTAGATTATTTAGAAACACGCTCCTTCCGTTAATCTAGTGGCAGCTGAAGGTGCCTGGTTCTTCTGTGATTGAATACTCTGGTCATTGGACAAATTGCCAATCCATCACAAGGCTAACAGAGAGAGACAGACAACCACTCACTCACTCAGATTCATACCTACAGCCAAATTAAATTACCAATTCATCTAACAAGCATGTCTTTGGACCGTGGGAGGAAACCAACACAGACACAGTGAGAACATGTAGGCTACACAGAAACAGGCCCCTACCAGCCAGGAGGTTCAAACCAGGAATGCTTACTGCTGCACCACTGTGTAGCCTGAAGTTGTGGCTGGCATTTATGCTGGTGCATTATGGTAAATGGACTGGCTGTTATATAGCACTTTTCTGCTGTACTTGAGCACTCAAAGCACTTTATAGAACATGTCTCATTCACTCATTCACACACACATTCATACAGGCACTTTTTTCTATGTCTAAGTGCTTTCTATCTAACATTCACACTCCGACGCATTGGGAGCAACTTGGGGTTCAGTAGCTTGCCCAAGGATACTTTGGAATGCAGACTGAAGCTGCAGACTGGAGCAGCAAGGGATCAAACTACCAACCTTCCAATTAGTAGATGATGACCTGCTCTGCCTCCTGAGCCACAGCCACCCCATCATGTGTTAATTATCCTGTGGTTGTGTCCTGATGTTTTATATGCGGTGCCAGCGGATAGAAACAAATAAAATGCTGGGATTCTTTTCCCTCCTGGGTCCCCACTCTTTGCTGTGGTCAGTTTTTTTCAGAGGTAAACATATTCGTCCCTCAAGTTTTTCCGTTTCTTTGTACATTCCCTCACATCCATTCCAGTAGTTTCAGCAATCTCCCTCCAGGAATTTGTTGACATCTGAGAGTCCTTATATTGATGCTATGATTATTTTTTCTTATATTGAGGCTATGTTTGTTATAAAGTAGCCAGAAATGTATAGGAGGAATTGACAGTAGTGAACAGACCAATCACAATAGTTGCGGGTTGCATCAACGTAATGTGTGGCTGCATTTGCTGGGAGGTGCACGTCAGGTTACGCTGTAGGTTACGTCGTAGGGTTTCAGAGGGGTTTGCGGTTATGACGTATCTACGGTGTAGATTTCCTGCTGAAGCATAAATCCCCAGTAACATGTAAACACTATGAACTTGATGAGTCATGTTTACAGATTGGTACGCACAAGATATCCCAGCTCACTAAAAACATGATTGTTTTGGAGAATGCCCTAAACTATACTACACTATGAATAGTGTGCGTGTACAAAATGTCCCATGTTGTTCTCTTGTCCTCTCTTACTGGATGTCCTTGCTATACCCTTGCCTATTCTAATTAATGTTGTTGCAATTAATCATGGCCTGACAGTTTATTGTCTGAACTAACCAGATGTATTCATTCTTTTTCCATATTCACCATCTGTCTCTTGGCTTTGCTCTCATTAATTCATTCTCTCCTCTCTAACTTCCCTAACATCTGCTTTTATCTTTACCACTTCTCAGTTCTTTGACCGTCTGAAACTATTTGGTATGCCGGCGAAGCACCAGCCAGACTTCATCTACCTGCGACACGTTCCCTTGAGAAAGGTGCACCTGTTCACTCTTACCCAGCTCACATGTCTGGTGCTGCTCTGGGTCATTAAGACTTCACCGGCAGCTATCATCTTCCCCATGATGGTGAGTTGACCACAACTATTCTCCTACCTAGTGCATCCATATCTTCTGTTTATACACTAAGCCTGTTTTTTCTGTTTGTCTGCAGGTGTTGGCTCTGGTTTTCATTCGCAAGGTTCTGGACTTGTGCTTCTCCAAGCGAGAGCTAAGTTACCTAGATGACCTAATGCCTGAATGGAAGAAAAAAAATCTTGATGATGCCTCGAAAAAGATGGAAGAGGTATTCTAAAGGGAATTTTAAAATCTAAAGTTCACCTTTGAGAATACATAAAAGTGCACATATTGAGTAGGTATGTCATGGATGTGTCTCAAAGGAATCACAGGTAATGCTCAGTGCAAATAAAGAAGATTCAACTACTGTTCAGATTCCCATGGAGAGGACCAAGACTGTTCAGGCTCCAAAAGCCCATGATCCTAGGTAGGAACACACATACTCAAATTTAAATGATGGACATTAGCTATTTGGAGTGGTAAGATTATACCATGATTTTTGTCACTTTCCAGCTACCTACATGCATGCCTGTATTTATATACCAGTGTGTTGCTCTGTTGTGCCACCTGTGAATACTAACACAGTGAGACCTCTCCCTAAACCCTCCGGTTCCTTTCCCTGCTCCTCAGGTGTGACCCCTCTGATATTAACATATCTGATGAAATGTCTAAAACCACCGTGTGGAAATCTCTCAACTCCAATCAAAAGGACACTCGTCCTTTGACTGCTAAAAAGGCAAGGCCACACCCTATTTTTTTCCTCACCTCTACCATCTGGAAACACTCCTGCTTCATATTGTGGTCGTTTGTATCTTTAGTATTTTACCAGTATTTTGTCATTCAAAACTGAGGGATGCTGACTTGTGCTCTGTGCTCTCTTAACTCAGCCTTTGCATTTTTCACCCTGCAGGTTTGAAGAGATTGCATTCATTGATGAGTAAAGGATGTCCAAACTCATGACAGACTCAACTGTATCTCTTGACTGTACAGGATTTGGCTGCTTCAAACATCAGCCACTTCAGTGCTCAGAGAAAGGAGTGTCCAAAGTTTCTACCAGCTACCCATAACACATATGGT
>VUQS01031819.1:8060-15560 GCA_015108495.1 Heterochromis multidens | reverse complement strand
GATTCTGCTTTGATTCTGTCAGACATCTGAATGTGAATAGTCTTCAGTTGAGTGTAGCCATAGATAAATTCATTAATGGCATGACTAAAATATTGCTAATTGTGTAATCATATGAGTGAGTGCAAACAGTAACTGATGCTATGTAAACTAATGGTAAAAAAGGATTAGACCAAACTGTAAAATCACTGTTAAACATCCAGTGTTTAAGGATTGTAAATGTGCTGTAACAAAAGAAACTACAAGTTATTTTGATGACCGTTAAGCTTGACTTTAAACCCGTTGATGTATATGTGAATGTACGGTAAATGTAAAGTAAAATGCCTTCATTGCACTGTAGGATGATTGCATAAACATGTAGCCAGGAGAGGTCATACATTTAGGTGGATGTGACTATAAATATATGTGCAATACCAGTACATGTTTGCCTGTCATAGAATACATAACCATTTACTGTTGTGCTGCCTTTTCCTTTAACATTGACCTTACATCCCCTATTGTTTCTGGGTCCAGTTTTGGATTATTGTACTGAATCTTTATTTATATTTTCCTACCCACTTCATTTTTACATGTAGATAAAAGTAAAATCTGTGCACTTTGTGAGGCTACGTCCTTGTAATGAGTATAATGTGAAACCTATGTCTATTTCAAGGACACAGTGACAGTACAGAAAAATTATGTTATAGAGGGAGGAGGGGGAGCTTTCATTGAGAAGAACACTTGTACTGCAGTAACCTTAATCCTATAGTCTTGGAGCCATAGAAAGAGTGATGCATTGTCTCTTCTACCGTTGAATGATTAGTCTTAAAAGAAATAATTCTGTTTTATATGTATATCAAATTTAATTTTGACTATGGAAAATGGAAAATAAATGACTACAGTTAAAACTGAATTAAAATTGTGTTTTGAGTCATTTCATTGCTACTTTTTGCCACAGTTCTTAAATATAATCTACTAAAATGTTCTTACCTGTTTGACCGTTCATGCATATTAATGTATTTAATGAGTTATCCCACTAGGAGGCAGCAGCACAATCCCTTCCAGCAGGCTGTGACGGTAAGGACTTTGCCCTTCTAATATTTGACTAAATTCAAATCTGTTACATCATTGTAGAAAAGATAAACACTAATCCCACCCACAAGATCTTGAGAAATACACACAGGAGGTTTTTTTTTTTAAACTTCCTCCCAACCCCATTTTCATTTGTGCTGCACCCCTCCCCCCTCGAGAACGCAGTGTGCACATCTGGAGGTGATCCTGACTGCAAAGGAGTCGCCTGTGGGAAGGGGTATGAGGTTAAAGATGCACTGCACTCTCTATGTATACACCTAAGTGTCCATGGGTGCCTTAAGGGTGTCATGTGATCTGACTCCCAAATGCTACTGATTACAAGCAGCTGGCAAGCTATCACCTCAACCACTGAGGCAAGCTTCTGGCTGTGACATCAGTTTGAGGGAGAGAGATGGACAAGATACTTAAGATTATTTTGAATCATGCACTGAACCAGAATCATCAGACCAGTTCATTAAACTGTTAGATCCCCCACAATACTTCAAATGTTGCCAGCTAGTCAAACTATACATCACATTTACCCACCATGTTATTTGAGTTCATCTATTTGTGTATTCCATTTATTATTATCTCATAGGTCCAGTTTAATTAAAGCTCAAGATCGGTACTGAGAAATTAGTCTGGCCTTCATGCCCTTTCTTAAGACTTAAGCATTCATAGAAATTCTTTGTGTCCAGATGAAGGTCCTGGTTTTTGTGAATGAGAACTGAAGAAACAACCTGAATGCAGTTTATTCTGAACACTGATACAAATTGGGAATAATGTGTTTTTAAAAGTTTGCATCTGAAATGAACCAAGGTTATGTATGCTAAAGCAAAGTAGATGTGCCTTGACAGAAAAAGCAATAAATTAACTAATCATTTTTGCAGTGTGGTCTTTTCCATGTTGAATAGTGAGCTTCATTTGAAACTGATACACCTTAATATAATGTAGTCATTACTGATGTGTACAGCTGTTTAACAATTAAAATACTGGCATGAACAAATATTTACACTTCATTGTAAATATGCCCACTTTCTTACTTAGTTGGACGCAAAGATGCAAAATCCCATGGCTGTACAGTAACTAGGAAACTACAAATGTCATCTGCTTAGCCTGGCTTGCTTTAGAAGAAACCAGCAGATAGAATGACATTAATCTTGGTTTCTTCTAAAGCCACACATGGTACATATATCTTATTCTAAATGTGTTTAGAAATCAAAGAGAACAAAGGGCTACCAACTTCTAATATTCACTCATTTTCAAGCCAAATAATAAAAATATTTTTTTTTAAATTATTGAAGGCAACTTTGTTCCTCAGAACAACAAAGTGTAAAATATGTGTATGCTACAAGCTCACAGACAAAACTGTTGGTCTTTTGAGCTTGTAGCTTGAAAACAATCTGACCAAAGTGTTCATGTGTTTGTATTTTCTTCTTCTTTCGCTCTCTTTCTCTTTGAATCACTAAGCTGTTGTCCCCTTTTCTCACTGAACAGAGCCAGCTCTCTGCTCGGCCCTCCTCTCCATCAATCTCTGTCATAAATCTGTCGCACAGGGAGAAAGGGAACTGCTGAATACAGATTTGTCAGCAATTAATCTAACCTCTATTACTAGACTTGGATATTGTGTTCTCTATGCCAGAGAACAATAAGCCACTCAAACATGGAGCGCTGTGCTGCATGCGTGTGTGGTGTGCAGTCTTGTGCCTGTTTGTTTGCGCAAGGCAGGGCACATGTATGCATGCAGTTAGCTTCTTTAAGTTGGCTGGTGTTTCAGCTGCTTTATAGATTACATTTAAAAGAATATGAATAAAATTCCTTTTTGTCCAACTTTTCCAATTTTAGACTTACTGCTCAGCAGGGTTGTTAAAAACTTTATGCCCTTTTTGCTCTTTCAAGGAAATAAGATAACAATTAATGCTTCTGGCAGTAAGTTAGTCCCTCTGATGTAGTCTTGTAATTGAAAATGACTGGAGCAGCAATGTTAGTTAACCTTGAAAATACACTATAATTAGCATGAGGCTCGCTAACTGACACCTTGCAGATGATGAGTACTATCAGTACACCATCTCTGTACACCACCACAGTGGGTTTTAAATCAAACAAGATGTGACTGAAGTGCAGACTTTAGGTTTTAATTCAAGGAGTTTAACAAAAGTATTGTATTTGCAACTGTTTAGGAATCACAGCTATTTTTGCAGAATCCCCTATTTTCAGAGGTGCAAAGGTAATTGAATAAACTAACGTAATTTTAAATATAAGGATTGTTTTTAATACTTGGATGAAAATCCTTTGCAGTCAATGACTGCCTAAAGTCTAGTACCCATGGACATCACCAGATGCTGTGTTTCCTCCCTTGAGATGTCCTGCTATGCCTTTATTACAGCCACCTTCTGTTGCTGCTTGTTTGCAGGTCTTTTTGCCTTCAGTTTTGTCTTCAGTAACTGAAAAGCTGTTCTGTTGGGTTAAGATCAAGTGACTGACTTAGCCATTGAAAAATTTCCCATTTCTTTTCCTTGAGAAATTCTTGGGTCATCATCCATTCGCACTGTGAAGCACTGTCCAATCAGTTTTGCAGCATTTGATAGAATCTGAGCAAAGAGCATAGCCCTGCAGCCATACATACATACATGTCCATGCTCTAATATTAACTCCACCATGTTTGACTAATGATATGGTATGTTTTGGATCATGAGCTGTTTCTCTCCTCCATACTTTTCTACTCTCTTCTCTTCCCACCACTCTGGTATAAGTTAATCTTGGTTTCATTTATCCAAAGAGTTTTTTCCAGAACTGTGCAGACTTTTTCTGATGTTTTCTGGCAAAGTCTAATCTGGCCTTCTTGTTCTTTAGTGTAACCAGTGGTTGGCACCTTTTGTAAACCCTGTGCATTTCCATTCATGAAGATATCTCTTGATTGTAGACGGTGACAATGATACAACTATCTCCTTGACACTGTTTTTGACTTGGTTAGATGTTGTGAAATTTTTTTTCTTTGGAAATAATTCTGTCATCATGTACTTTGTCTTCACCAAAAGGTCTTTTGTTAGACCTTTTGGTGTTGTTGAGCTGGCCAGGGTATTCGATTTTTTAAAGAATGTACCAAATTGTTGATTTGGCCACTCCTAAAGTTTCTGCTATCTCTCTGATAGGTTTATTTTGGTTTTTCAGCCTAATGATGACCTCCCTCATTTGCATTGGCATCTCTTTGGACCTCATATTGACAGTTCCAGTGAAAAGATACCAAGGGCAAGTTCAACACTTGGAATCAACCTCAGGTCTTGTATCTGCTTAATTTGTCATGAAATAACAAGGTAACAAGCTTCACCTGGCCATGAAACTACTTATCAGTCAATTGTCCAATTACCTATGAGCCTCTGGAAATGGGGGACTCTGAAAATTAGGATATGAAAGTGGCTGCCATTTCTAAACAGAATTTGCTGCTGGGATTTGACCTTTTTTGAGGGATTTGTTGCAATTAAGAAAAATTTTGAACATCACAAACCTTCAGATTCAAGCACAGTACTGCACTGACATTGACGTCTCCTGTGTGGGAGACCACAATACACACATTTCCTGTTCTTTTTCCAAAGATTTCCTGTTCCTGTTTTGCCCTTTCTCTCTCATTGTCTCATAATTCACCCTTCAAATCATTTGTGAACATGCTTAGGCTTGTGGAAGTTAAGAGTTTTCCAGGTACACATTTAACAACAGCAGTCCAATTTTGGGTGGACATTTTTTTTTTCATCCCATAGCCTCCTTCAACAGTCTCATTGTTAACTCACACACACAATTATAACTACGGGGACAGTTCACTGGAGCAGTGGGTCAGTGCTCAGCTGCTTCAGACAGAATTAGAGGGGCAAACAGCTGAGCTTCTCTAGGGTGCTCTCATGTGACCTATCCCACCCACAGGACCAAAGCAGCTCAGGGTTAGAGTTACCAATAATTTCCAGAATGGCTGTTACGCGTGTAAGTGGAAATCTGTCTTCCTGTGTACATTGTGCACCCCACTTATATGGGGATTTTTCTGTCCTTTGTTTCCAGAAGTAAATGTTTTCTCAAATCTGTCGATAGCCTTTGTGTTCAGCTGTCATTAGTACACTTTTTGCTCTTTGTCCCCCTGCTTTTCCTCAGAGCCTGCTTTGGGTTGCATTGCTAAATGTAGATGTTTTCTTGATCTAATGAGAGACAGCATCTTGGAGCTGCTACTCTGTAGTGAGAATGTATCAACCAGTGTCTATGTTGAAAAGAACAGTCCCCCCACAGCACAGTTTTCAGATGTATTGTTTCCTGACCTGTAAAATAACAGCATGGGTTTTTTTTAGTCTCTGTCAGCAAAGCAGGTAAGGAAGAAAGAGCTGAGCTCTGCACTAGCAATTACTGCTCCGAGTCAGCCAATGAAAAGCCTTAAAAGGAAAGGTAACACTTTAAATTAAGGTCCTTGTAATAAGCAGTAGTTAATAAGTCATAATGTGTTTATAAGTGAGTCCGATGTCTTCAAGCATGAATTAGCCCTGGACAGTCGGGCCCAATTTAATCCCTTTTTAAAGTGGTTTTTAAAAATTATTTTTTGTCTTTTGTTTTGTTAGCATCATGTAGTGCTCCAGAGGAGCAATGGCAATGAAAATCGTTGCTAATTGTTAATAAGTGTATAGGAATGTATTTATTAACGTCAGTAAAGCATTGTTCTTGCTTTAGATCCAGCAGCTGCAAAAAAGCTGTCAGTAAGTGTAGATAATACATGCATTGTAAAGCCTTCATTAACCCAGCAAACATTTTGACTTTGAATAACCGTCATGGTTGAAAAATACTTCCAAAATGAAAGTTGAACCAAGGTCGCAGACATTACCACGACGTCATTTCGAGGTACTTCTTATACGTTGCCTGGATGTCCTTGTTAGACTTTCTAGCAAGAGAAGGTTTGTGTTTAAGAATTGTTTTTTACCATCTCCTTGTGGATTGGAATAAAACTAAATAAGCAAAATAAAACAAGTTTCTCAATAAAAAAGAATGAGAAGTAAAAACACACCTCAGTGGTGACCTCATGCTTCGAGGTCCACGACCTGAATGAATGAATGAATAATAGCATTCCTCGGTCTATGATGCTGACATCTCAGACAGCAAGGGGATAATCGTAAGTGTCTGATGTGTTACATATTAGTTGTTTTTTAAAAGTACAAAGACAAATGTATCTAATTCCCTCTTTGGAATAATCTGATCTATATTTCTCACTTTGTAACACAAGGTCTGACTCGACCTCTACATGGTAACAATGTTGACATCCGCCAGTCTCAGAGATGACACTGGGGTTTCTGCCACGTTTGTGGGAATCTTAACAAAGCAACACAAGAACACAAGAAAGTTTAGTAAAGTTAAACACTTACATAGTTTTATTAACACTTACTATTCTGTTAATAAGCATCTTATACTATTATGAGCACTTTATTACCTGTTAACTAACCTCTTATTACAAGGGCCTTATTAAAAAGTGTTACTGAGGGGAAACTCTGTTTTGTTTCATTAATATTCTCTAAAAAGATGAAAATAAGCAGAAAATTTGCAGTTTGTCCTGTGTACAGCCACCCTCTGAAGTGCAGCTCACACATGTCACAGTGCTCATATGGGTCCCACTACACAACACTGCCAAAACAGAAGGGGTGAGTCCTGCAGGGTTTTTAGTGTTTCCAGCAGAGTAACATGAGGCGTGGACCAGCTTGTCCCACCTACTCCATGACTCTAAAGTCAGAAACACAGCTGTGTTTCTATGAGCAAAACATGGAAAGCGTTCAATGAGACAATGTTACAAACAGAATTGTTTCTATACTTTATAACCATATTGATAAATTACAGTTACAGAAAATAACCCACTTCTGGGCTGAAGGTTTGAGGCCAATGTGGAGGTCATTTGCTGTCCGTGCATATGTGCAGGCTACTGCGTGAATGTGAGTGTGTGTGTGGTGGGGGGATGGTGTGCCAGAGGAATTAGGTAATATTGACACGGTTGTTTCAGCCCCCACCCTCCCAACAATACTAAGATCAATGTACCAGATCAATAAAAGTCATTGGCAATAACTGAACTTCTCATGTGATCGGTGAAGGAGAAAATTCAAATTTTTTCACATCTGCATGTGTCCCAATGTGCCCATTCATCAGACTGAAGGTTTGTAATCAAGAGCATGCAGCTACCCATGCAAGTCTTATCATCTCCAAATCCACACGTGCAGAAATGGTACATGTGCACTCACGCACAGACACACATAGACGCATGCACATACACCGCAGGGGGGAAATAGGCTCTTCTCTGACACTGCATGATTGGTCACTTTTTCCCTCTCTCTCCCTTCCTGCTGAAATAGTTTTAACAAAAGAGAAGGGAGACGGGGGGAGGGGTGGAGTGTTTGGGGGAGGGGATGCATGCGCTGCTCTGTTGTCACCAGGCGAGGGAGAGAG
>VUQS01031818.1:11332-24842 GCA_015108495.1 Heterochromis multidens | reverse complement strand
ATTGCTTTAAACAAATAAGGTGTTTTTTAACAGCATTATTCCCTTTCACAATAGCAGGTAAAATATTTCTTGTAAATCTCAACTTAAAGATTAATGTAACCAAATCAAATAGAAAACCAAAGCCATTTGCCACTGACAGGGCATTAACGTTTTATCTAGTTTGTTATAGAAAAACAAGTTAGCCTCAGAGTCCAGAGCCACGATCATAACATTATAACAGGCAACTTCTGACTGACAGCAAGTTAACATTTATAAATCAGTTTTCTTTTTTTTGTTACTGAACAGGTACCAGCAGAAACATTTTTCTTTTATCAGGGAGCAGCATAAACAGTCTATGTTCAGTAGCAATTGCCCCTGTTAGAGTGAGGTGAAAAAATAAATAAAAAAGTACACAGCTGTGATTTACTGTGCAGGGGCCTCTGGAAGAGATTTAAAATGAAAATGTCCATGTAAGAGTTTCATACCTTTCTCCATTTTTCTGTCCCCACCAGCTCTTTTACGTTCTGGTTCATGTGTGTGCTGCAGCAGTCTTATGCTCTCATTGGTTGAGACGCGTGATGATGCCCATCCCAAGCCTGTACATCCCACCTCTCCTGTGACCCATGTTTTTTGTGCATTCAGAACCTGTGAGCAAAGGACTTTCAATAATAATAATAAAATTGCGTTAACGCGCAATAAAATAATTGTCGGCGTTAATTAATTAATGCGTTAACGCGATAATAACCCGTTAACTTGCCCAGCCCTAATAAAGAGTTATAAGTGCATAAATGTTAAAAACAGGTCATTTTAACGCATTGTTAGGTGGTTTCTAGGCAACATGATAACATCATAATATCTGATATAGACAAGAACCATCAGGGGTTCTGCTGGGATTGCCACATCTATCACAGTTGTGGTCTTCTGCTCCTTGTCAACCACCACTATATCTGGTTGGTGGCACAAATGTTCATTCTCATTTATGACAAGTATAACAAACTAATGAAACAAAAATCTTTTATGAGGGGGATTCAAACTTGTGGCTTTCTGATCCTACTGAATTCACTGATTGAAACCACAGAAGCTACAAGTTCATAATGCTGACACCAGGGGACAGACAAGCGATGGGCGTGACAGTCCAGACAAATAAGTTCATCATACAACAAATAAGACATAGATGTAAGTGTGTGGTTGAATTAAAACCCAGTGTTGTGCAGCTGTCTGGTTGCAGCCATTTAGCGACTAAATGAATTGTCAAATGATGTTAAATTAAAAAAGAAAAGTGGTAGACTTTTGCTTTCTTTTTTCTATATTTCCTGTTTTGTGACTGGATCTCTGTTGTAATTGGAAACAGTGTACATTTTTGACTGGAGCGATCACGTTGCTGTTTCAGCCACGTTATGGAGCTAGTGTTCAGTGTCTTTATTCTTTAGGTGGTGGGACATCTGCACTGGTTAGTTGTGGTTTGCTCTACCCAAGAAATTGTTCTGTTTCTCCCATTTTATTAACCTTCTCTTTCAGTCAGAGCCTTTTATGTGTCACACTCATTATTCCCATCAACCAGCAATGGTGTGAATGCCGGTGTTCCCTTTGATGAAATTTATATACATACAGACAGACATGCACATTTTTTTGAAACCACTGCAATGGAAGATGCCATAACAGAATAAAAGAATACAAAAATGCTAATACAGTGAAACTTCATGTTTAACTGAATAAAAAGCAGATATGCCATTTTCTGGCACTTTTTTTCAGGCTCATGTAGCATGTAAGCTGAATGCAGGTTTAGTCTGATTGGAGTCTGCAGAGATCGGGAGCGGGATGCAGAATATGCAGGCAAAGGATATCAGCAGACATTTAGGCAGATAACAAGAGAAGAAAAATGCCACAAATGTTCACTTTATCAGGATCACTTTCAGTGATAGAAACACATACACGCGCACACACAAGCCTACAGCTAAAGGGCAAGTCAGATCCCATTTTTCGGTAGACAGCAGCTCTGCATCCCGGGACAATTACCACCAATTTATAACCAAAGGGGCGAATCCAATGCACTTCCAATACAGAGGGAGAGAGAGACTGTGAAAGCCAGCAGCCAATTTGTGGTTGAGCTTCAGAGAAAGTGGGAGGCTGGGAGAGATTAAACCTATTTGTCACCGCTGATAGTGATGACAGAAAACAAAGAGGAGAAGAAGAGAAGAAATGGAGCGAAACTGGGGATTGTGGAGCTGGATAATTAGTGGAGCTGAGACACAGAGAGGCCATGAAATAAAGCTCTGAGACTTTAATCGCTGCATTTTTGTGGAGAGTAGACATGATGCGGGGTCACATTTCAAGCACCATTCTCATCTGATATCTGATAAATTAACTGTGGTACCCAAATCAAAACTGTACCAAAACACCAAATAAATACCAAAGTGCTGTTGAATTAATCATGATTTAACCTGCACCAAAATATGTCAAGCCACTCTATCATAGTGAAAGACCTGCAGTCTAAATTACAGTGTAATTACTTACAGGATATTACAACTATTGCAGTTAATAATCCAAATTCTTCCACTGCAAAGCTTCCTCAGTAAGGATGTTTTCAAACCCCCGAAAAATTATTCTGCTTTTTCATATTTTGTTCATTTTGCTGAGATGATATATTCTGCAGATTTTGTCTCCATGTGTGGCCCAAATTAAGTTTCAAAGACCAGCCAATGAATATAGCAGCTAAAGGAAAACTCCAGCTTTCAGGCTAAGGAATAAGAAAACCTTGTTTAGGATTTAAGACTAATGCTCATACATTCAGCCTCTGAACTGATGTTTTCAACTGCAGGTTGTCTGTCATGCTACACATGCTGTATGGATTGGAGGATGGTAGTTTAAAAATTTCTCATTGCTTATTCAGTTTTTTTTCTTTTTGTCTCTGGACAAATGTCATACTTAACCCTATTTCTAAAAAAGGTTTGACTGAATGCAATGACTGGCAAATCTTTTAAAGCCTATATTTGATTAAAACTAATACAAAGACAACATGTCAAATGTTAAAGCTGAGGAAATACCTCTAAATCTTGGTTTATAACAATTTCAGCTGCTCAACAGTTCAGGGACCTCCTCTACTGTATCTTTGTTTACTCTTCTTCCACAAAAATCTACCCTATAGGTCATTTGTGTAAATTGTTTGTTTGTCTTCAATACTTTATGATGTCTCCACCATTAAATAAGGGCAAACTGGAGCTTCCTGACATGTGTAATGTTATAAAATGTTCTATTTCAGTCATTATTTTTCTCAACCACACCCACAAAGTGAAAGTGCTCCATATTACTCGTACATACACTGACCTCATCATTAGAAACATTGGCCATGTTTAATATGAACATCCACCACTAACAAGAGATATATGACAGGAAATAAGGAGAAACAGAACAGGTGCCCTTTAACTACAGTCTTCTTGGTAAATGAATGAACACGCCCTTGAAAAACACTACTTGAGTACAATCATAGGTATTTAATGAAATCTAGCATATAAGTATGCGTTGATGTAGGAAGAAATAGTCATTTGGCAACAGCAGAATACATTTTATTGGCTATTTTACTCCATATTTCCTGTCAGCATTTTAGTTCCTCTCAAATACACTTGTTAACAGGGACATGTATGGAAACTTGTCTCTTGTCACTGTGGAGCGTTACTGTCGTGTGGCAGAACAGAAATGAAGCCCATATATTTTCCTGAATGATTAAGAGTAACTGCTCCACCAGTTTGACTTCCTGCTCAGTTATTACTGCCTGGAGAGCCGATGATAACAATGAAGAAAACGAAAGGGGTGATTTATTGCCATAGATAATGAAAAATAATATTCATTATTAGCTGAGCAGCAGTAGACTGATGCAGAGAAATGCTGGTTTAGTGTCAGTGTAATTGGGTGCAAAGTGAAACACCTTCATCCTCCCCTCCTCCACAGTGATCTCATTCAGTCTGAAGCACAACATTCAGGGAGAGGTTCAGACCCTGAAGCTATGCCACGGAGGATTTTACTCTCAAAACACACAAAGTGAAGACTGAATATTCTGTTAATTCAAGCAACCAATCAGATCCCTGAAGTCACTTAAATGTGGCTGTATATTAAATATTTTTATACGTGAATCAGTTCATGTATTCATGTATACACAATGTATAGGTTCACTTAAAATGAATGCAGAATGATGGGAGTGATGTTAAGATATTTTTTGAAACTCCCTTTGAGATTCATAACTGAATCAAATTTGATATTTATTGCATTTTTAAGTTTTCTTCATTGATAGTTTTCTCGTGAATAGGTCGCTCAACATGCATCCCCAGGTGGACATCTTTAAAGCAGAATCCCAGTCTTGTAGCTGAAATTCAGGTGTGTTGGGGAGACATACTGTTGGAGTGCGTGCAGAATGTGGGTGGGAATTATCTTGCTGAAACCAGCAAAACCATCTCTGAAAGAAAAACATCGTCTGGAAGGTAGAACACGTTGCTGTCCAAAACTTATATACACTGTTCTATGTGTCACCTGACATCTCCAGATGGAGATCCCTAAAGCAGAACCCCAGTCTTGTGGTCAACAGCTCTCCTGTTCCTACAGGAATAGTTCCTGTTGATCCTATTGTACAGAAATTGGCTGCAGTTTAGTCTGGGCACAGCAGGGGGTTCTCCTGAGATAGTCCTAATTTAATAGGAGTTAAAGAAGCTAAATGACTAAAATAATTATTTCCACATCCATATTTTATCTTAGTTTTTACAAATATAGCAACTAATATCCATCCATCCATCCATCCATCCGTTTCTGCTTATCCAATTCAGAGTCATATTAATTTTGCTTTCTTTGTTCTTTTTAAACATACTTTAAGAAGTTTGTAGTGCAGTAAAAACAAGTGCAAAGTTCCGGCTTTTGTTATTTGCCCTGTTAAACTCATTTTAATATACTTGACATAATTCTGAGTGTAACTATTTTTTATTATCTTTTATTTATATGTTGTCAATACAAACAATGGCAGTAAGGAACATAATTTTATTAATAATAGCTCTATATAGCATTATTATCACTTTGACGTTCAGATCAATCAATTGACCTTGAAGGAGAGGTCAGAGGTCAGATGTGACATGCTATATTAAATCTTTATACGGTACTTTCTATATGTTGACAATACACACTACACTTGTACGAATCATAGTTTCTAAGTTTTAAGGCGTTTTGTCAATTTTTGACCAGTAAATCATTAAGTTGACCTTGAAGACCTTGGTGGATGTAAGCCAAATTTTTATGGATTGTTAACATGACCTCTATACTTCCACAAAGTTTAATCAGAATTCATTTAAAACTTTTCAAGCTATAGTGTTTACAGATAGAATGACATGCATGAATGTACACACGCATGCACATACATAAACGCTACCAAAAACATAACCTCCTTGGCCGAGGTATTTATATATAATATGAAAAAGCAAGATTTTCACAGAACTCTCTCCAGTCCTGTGAAAAGGTCTAAGTCTACCCCATGGTTTAGTAGCTTGTAGAACTACCTTTAGCAGCAATAACTTGAAGTAATCATTTTCTGTATGACTTTATCAGTCTCTCACATCATTGTGAAGAAATGTTCGCCCAATCTTCTTTACAGCATTTCTTCAGTTCGTTCAGGTTTGCGGGGATTTACTTGTGCACAGCTCTCTGAAGGTCTCACTACAGAATTTCAGCCAGGTTGAGATCTGGACTTTGACTGGGCCATTGCAGGACCTTAATTCTTTTCTTTTTCAGCCATTCTGTTAAAGATTTGCTGCTGTGCTTGGGATCATTGTCCTGTTGCATGACCCAGTTTGGGCCAAGCTTTAGCTGTCAGACAGGTGGCCTCACACCTCACAGAGGAGTTTATGGTTGACTCAATGAATGCAAGGTGCCCAGTTCCTGTGACTGCAAAACAAGCTCAAATCATCACCCCTCCACCACTGTGCTGACAGTAGGTATGAGACGTTTGTGCTGCTATGCTGTGTTTAGTTTTTGGCAAACGTGATGCTGTGCATTATGACCAAACACTCCACTTTGTCTGTCCAAATGACCGTTCCTGAAGTCTTGCAGTTTGTTCAGATGCAGCTAGTGTTTACAGCAACCTCACACTTTTTGTCCCAATATATACAGTTTTGTGTGACTCATTTCCTCAAGTCTCAGAATCTAGTCTTACCTCAACAGAAGGGTACATGGTGGATATCACAAACTGATAGTTCAGAGAGGTTTGTCACATATGCAATAGAGGACATCTTTTGTCTTCCTGCCTTCAACCTTTTCTGAAACTAAGCATATTTCTACACTCACATTTAGAATCAAGAACACAATCCCTTTCATGTTGTCCTGTCTTTCTGAGATTCTGTGAATCCCAACTGGCATGGTTTTGAGTTTCTCTTTGTTCTCCTCCCTTGCTGTACTTATGCTTTTTCTGATGATCCCACATCAGTTTAAAAACAAAGCCCGCTTCTTGTTTGTAATTCCCGTCTCTGAAGTCCTGCATTTGGGTCCTTATTTTATGTCCATGTGACACTGCATTTGCAGAGGCAAAATTATCTGCACTGGAACACAAAGTAGAGAAAATTGCCTGATACCAAAAGCAAGTAAAGTTGAGCAGTGCTGTGGGAATGATGCTATACAGCCATAATACTTAGGTCAATAGGAAATAGAAATGGTTGAAAAAAAAAATCATAATTGTCTTTAAAGGCCCAGTGATGTGACACTGGTTGAAGTCTGTTTTAAATTCCAGCTCTCTCTGCACGATTAACTCTGAAGCAGCAATCTTAATGAGTGTCTGCCTGCAGTTTAAATGTTTAAGTCAGTTTTTATTGGCCCGTGAATCAAATGAAAGTGGAATAACCTCCCGCAGACGTCGTCTCTCTACTCCTTCGCTCTGTTTGTTTTACAGGAATAATGAGTGAAATAAAACAGAATCATTCATATGATGCATTAGCTGCATAACAACATGCAAATGATTATTACATTTTGTCGCAGAACAATCTTTGTTTCCTGATTCGGCAGCTGAGCACAGTGAACAGCAGCTGCGGTGCTGCTGATGCCTGAGTCTTTGTGCTTTGAATGTTTTTATGCTGCTCTGAGATTTTTTTTAAAGAATAACACACTTCAACCTGCTGTTTCCCATTTATATGTCTATTGTCACCAAAGTTATTCATGTTAAATCATTTTTTTGGAAAGCTGTAGGGAGTGCTCTTTGCTCCAGAATTTGTCTCCATTGAACACAAAACAGAGTTTTTTGGTTGTTTAGTTTTTGTTCTCACAACCAAGGCAGAGAGTGCAAAGATAGCACAGCAACACAACAGACACATTAATGAGAAATACAGCAGTTGAATACAGAAGAGTTGGTTTAACTGTGCATTATGAAACATTTTTTTAAAGTATTATAAACTTCTTCAATGTGTCGGCAGATAATAACTTCACAAAAGGAACTCTCTTGATTGCAAAGCCTGATTTGCACATGAGGGATGAGGGTCAGATTTTCCACAAAAAGACACCAGCTAATGTTGGTTTAGAAATTGAGTCTAAAAATCACCACCAAACAACCTGCTCCTAGCATAAAACTAACTCCAACACAAACTCCACACGAGGACAAAAAACTCACACATAAATGACAGCATCGTGGTTAGCACCATCGCTACACATTAAGAGGGTCCTGGGCCCTTTCTGTGTGGAGTTTTCATGTTCTCCCTGTGTCTGTGTGGGTTCTGTCCAGGCCCTCCAGCTTCCTCCCACAGCCCAAACACGTGTTAGGTTAACTGCTAGATTGGCTCTCGTCCTATAGCAGCTGGGATAGGCTCCAGCCCCCCCGTGACTGTGATTTAGATAAGTAGAAGAAGATGGATGTATGTTTTTTTTTTATTTTTTTTCTTGTATGCATAGATCTCTTCTGCACTAAAATATTTATATGATTTCATCTTCTGCAAAGAATGTTCCTGGAGCTGATTCATCATTCTCACAGACTGAAAGATTTCCTTTCGTCATTTGTGGTTGTTTGCATCTTCCTCAGGTCAGTGAGCTCGAGGCTATGATGAAACACATGCAGGAAGTTCTGGAAGATGAGCTGAGAGGTGAGTCTGAGCACAAAAAACACTTATGTACATGTAGACTGCACAAACACAGGTCCAACCAGCAGCACAATGTTGATGCTGTGCAGTGATTAGTGAAATTAGACATCAATGCTCATTTAACTTCCTTCCATCCATCCATCCATTCTCTTCCGCTTATCCAATTCAGGGTCGCGGGGGGGCTGGAGCCTATCCCAGCTGCCATAGGGCGAGAGAAAGGGTACACCCTGGACAGGTCGCCAGTCTGTCACAGGGCTAACACAGGGAGACAGACAACCATTTACGCTCACATTCACACCTACGGGCAATTTAGAATCACCAATTAACCTAATCCCTCTAACTGCATGTCTTTGGACTGTGGGAGGAAGCCGGAGTACCCGGAGAGAACCCATGCAAACACGCAAACTCCGGCCAGATGGTGGAGTTGAACCCAGGACCTTCTTGCTGTGAGGCAACAGTGCTAACCACCAAGCCACCGTGCACAAGTGCCAAACCCGTAACCTAACCAAATTCAAACTTTAACTCTTACACTGAGTCTTAATCCGGAAACAGACATTTGAAGAGAAAAAGAATTAAAATTGGTCAAAAAGTTCAAAAATGTTTCCAAAATGTCAACTCTGTGATTGTCTAAGACTCTAACTAGTTATCACAGGGACAGCTGCAGTAAAGTCAGTCAGTCACTCTTGGTGTTTGGACGAGCAGTTCTTGAGAAAGCTGAAACCCACTCTACCCGTTGTGCACATGCACAGTGACCCTCTTTTCAAATATCTTAATGAATGCCTTGATGACTGGACAACTGCAACTCTGGACTGAGCCATAAAGCTCATGAAGTTGTGATGTTGTGAAACTTTGCATATGCATAATAGAAGTTAAAGTGAAGAAAAACAGGTTTATAAACCTTATTTTGAGGCAAAACCATTCTGGTAATTATATACAACTACTGAAATTCAAGCTGATGTTCTCTCCCAATTCATTTAAATAAGGGGTTCAAAATAACCGCTCAGAGGTGTCGCAAAAATTCAATTTATATCACACATTTGTACTTGCATCTTTGTAAAGACCAGAAAAAAAATGTCCCACAAGGTCTAAAAAATCAAATCAGTCCTCACAAATATAGCTGTACACTTACACACACCTTCTCTATCCCCCTCCTCTTTCTCATCACGATTCCTCCTTCCTGCTCACCTCCTCCTCCTCCCCGTGCATATACACACACACACACACACACACACACACACACACACACACACACACACACACACACCCACCCACCCTGTTCCTGTTGGCCTGGTTCAGTCACTGTCTCGCCTCTGCTGTGAAACCTGTTCGTCTCGCTCCACTGACCTCAGAAAAAAATCTAAGCCTCCACAGTTCACCTGCAGATGAAACCTCTCTCCATCTATTCTCCTGCCAGACGTAACACTGTCACAAAACAGGGACATAACCTGCAGCTTCTCCACACTTACTGTACAAACCAAGCAGAAATTCCAAAGTAAAATCTTTACCGTGATCATAGACAACTTTACCAAAACTTCATCAGTTAGACATCTGGGGAAATGATTGTGTTATTCTGACTGTTATTATTGTCAAATTACTTTTTAAATCTACGTATGGACATGATGAGTAGGACTGAATCTGCTGTGAAATGCATTGACCACGTCCCAATATTTTTTTATCTCATTCAATTTAGCTTCCACATTTGAAAGCAACTAAGTTATAAAAAAAAAAATCAAGTCAAAACCTCAGTGAATCGAACATCAGCTGTTGAAATAATCTACTTTTTAATTTCAGCTACTAAAGTAATCAATATTCTTACTAATCAATATTCTTACTCTAACCATCAACACTTCTAGTGCCCGAACCTAAAAAATCGAACCAACCAGAGCAAAAAGTGCAAGCCAGTCTGAGCCTTCACCATCTTCAGGAGACATATCTGGTGTCGAAAGATCAGATGAGATTTAAAAGTGAGATTTACATGTATTATATATATTTTTGTTATTCATCCCATATAAGGCAGAAAAAAATGAGGTAAGAACCAAGATTGATGCTTTTGAAGAATTGTCAAAGTCCTTCTTGGAAGCAAGTTTTGCCACCTGGCAGCCAGTGTGGCAGTGCCTCCAGGAACTTAATTGAGCAATTATTTTAAACCATCTGTCAAAATGAAAGGGGAGATGGCCAACAAATTTTGAAATTTGAATTTCAATCATCACCAGGACTTAAAAGTTTCACCTATAGAAACACCTGTCAAATCTAAAAAATAATAATAATGAAAATAAGTTACTGCACATGTACAAAGTTACAGTTTAATTACAGCTTCATCAGTGGCTCAGTCCACAGTTCTACCTCTTATCCAGGTTTGGATTGCAGCTATGGCAGTCCAAGCAGAGATGCCCTGACCTCCCTCTAACCTGAAACTGAGGCCTTCCCAAGCTAGCTGAGCATGCTGTCTGCTCCCAGGTCTTCTCCAGTTGAACATGACTGAAACACCCCAGAGATATCCAGGAGACATCCTAGTCAGATCCCCAAACTTGCTCCTTACGATGTGGAGGAGCAGCAGCTCCTCCTGAATGACTAATCTCCTCATCCTGTCTCTAAGGGAGAGCTTTAGAAGAAGCTAATTCCACCATCCACAGTCTCATTCTTTCAGACACTACCCTTGGCTATAGGTGAGGGATGGACTGTAGATCAACCCGTAAATCAAAAATTTTATCTTCACAATCAGCTCTCTTTACTATAACACACCGGGCCAGGATCTGCATCACTGCAGATGCTGTGCCAATCCATCTGTAAATCTCCTGCTTCACTCTCCAACCACTCTTGAACGAGCTGCCCCCAAGTAGCAACTTCTTCCTCACCCAGAGTGGGCACTTCATTCACATTCATACAAGCACCTTTTTCTATGCCTAAGTGCTTTTAAGCTAACATTCAAACACTTGCGCTCCTATGGATGCATCAAGGGCAGCTCGGGGTTCAGTATTTTGCCCAACATTACTTCAACATGCAGACTAGAGCCAAGAATCAAACCACTGACCTTTGATTAGTAGGTGATCTGCTATACCTCCTGAGCCACAGCCAACCCGAATGTGATTCTGGAAAGGTCTGTACCAGAGTATTGGAGCAGAGGGTCAACCCATCAGTTGAACCACAGATTCAGGAGGAACGATGTGATTTCCTTCCCAGTCGTGGAACACTGAACCAGCTCGTTACCCTCTCACTGATACTTGAGGGTGTGTGGGAGTTTGCCTGAGCAATTTACATGTGCTTTGTGGACTTGCAGAAGGCATTCAACCATGTCTGCATAGGATGTCATGCAGATGTATACATTGTACACCTGTGTATATCCTACACCACATGGCTGCTCACAGCAAAAACAGGTTCTGACAGACTTCAGTACACTTACAGAGGAAAGGACATTAACCACCAGGCTGCAGCATACATCCTGATGTCATTCATTTTAGCAGGACAAAGCAAATCTTAGTATCAAGCAGCAGCAGATGGACTTGTACAAAACATATTAACAAATGTGAAGTTAGAAAAAAAGATTTAGTTTTCCGCAGGTGAGTTTGAAGCCACTTTCTCAATGTTTACAAAGTGAATAAAATGAAGGAAAACTAATTATTCTGACATGTTGCAGCAAATAGAAAGCAGCTTTTTTAAATGCGAGTCTACCATTTAGATGCAAATTAAACTGACAAATCTGAAATGTTTTGACATCTGAATGCAATATACTGATATTTAAATTAATTGAAATGATTCTGCTTTTGTTCTATAAAAACGATTTTCTAACTTAAGCCCAGCAGGTTGAAGATGGTAAATGATGAATATGAAAGAGTGTCTGTTTATGTGCATTTATGAAGGTGCATATAAAATAGCTCAGTTCAGACAGATTGTTTGAAAAAGCTCCTGCTTTTTTGCATACTTCCGAAGCACACCCCACAGAATACTCTAAGGGACACGGTCGAATGGCTTCTCCAAGTCCACAAAACACATGTAGACTGGTTGGGCAAACCCCATGCAGACTTGAATATCCTAGAGAGGATAAACAGCTGGTCCAGTGTTCCACAACCAGGAGGAAAACCGTATTGTTCCTGTACCCTGGCATAGACCCTTTACAGGGAGGCTGGAAAGTTGGAGTACACTCTCCAGTCCCCCTTCTTAAAGATGGGAACCACCACCCTAGTCTGCCAGTCCAGAGGCACTGCCCCAGATCTCCACGTGACGTTGCAGAGGCATGTCAAAACCAGGACAGCCCTACAACATCCAGAGCCTTTAGGAACTCAGGGCGAACCTCGTCCACCCCAGGAGCCCAGCCACCAAGGAGTTGTTCAACTACCTCAGTGACCTCGCCCCCAGTGATGGGCGAGTCGTGCAGACTGAAGTCTTTTTCCATGGCCTCACCAAATTCCTCCCACACCCGGGTTTTTGGTTGAGCTACCGCCTGAGCCACGTTCAGCTTGGCCTGTTGGTACCTATCAGCTGCCTTCAAAGTCGCACAGGCTAGCCAAGCCCAATAGGACGTGTTCTTCAGCTTGATGGCTCCCTTCACCTCTGGTGTCTACCATCTGGTTCAAGGATTACCACCACAACAGGCACCAATCACCTTGCAGCCACAGCTCTTTGCAGCAGCCTCAGCACTAGTCATGACAATTTGCATATTAATGATCATGAAACTGACCTCATGGCCCATTGTTAGTCAGTGGTGCTAGTTTGTACTGTTTATAAGGTTGGGGAAACCTGCAGTCAGCTGAGACTGAAGAAGTCACCAGGAGGTGACGAAACGTTTCTCCCACTGAAAACGCTACGTCCAGATGAACAGATTCAGCTTTTTGGGAAGGTTGGAGATTGGTCTATAATTAGCTAAGACAGCTGGGTCAAGTGATGGTTTTTTAAGTAATGGTTTAATTACTGCCACCTTAAAGGCCTGTGGTACGTAGCCCATTAATAAAGATAAGTTGATAATATTTAAAATTGAAGCATCAATTAATGGTAGGACTTCTTTGAGCAGTCTTGTAGGAATGGGGTCTAATAGACACGTTGATGGTTTGGAGGAAGTGACTATTGAAGTTAACTCAGAAAAATCAATCGGAGAGAAAGAGTCTAAATAAATATCAGTAGTACTGAAAGTAGCTGTACATAATGATACGTCTTGTGAGATGGTTATGAATAATTTTTTCTCTAATGGTTAAAATTTTGTTTGTGAAGAAATTCATGAAGTCATTACTAGTTAAGGTTAAAGGAATTCTTGGCTCATGGACTACGGTTAAAAGCATAGTCCACAAATGTTCAAATTGGTTGGTTTCCTAATCTGTGCCAGGAAACCAACCAATTTAAACTCTACCAATTCTGCCAAGAAGAGTGGTCAAATATCTAGCCAGAATTATGCCAGAAGCTTGTTGATGGCTACCAAAAGTGTCTGATTGTGGTACAAGAGATAAGGAATTTAC
>VUQS01031818.1:0-11312 GCA_015108495.1 Heterochromis multidens | reverse complement strand
TTAAAAGCTGTGTCTGTACCAAGAAACCAATTTAAATGAACTCTACCAATTCTGCCAAGAAGAGTGGTCAAATATCTAGCCAGAATTATGCCAGAAGCTTGTTGATGGCTACCAAAAGTGTCTGATTGTGGTACAAGAGATAAGGAATTTACAATTTATCCAAATATTGGTGGGGTGCATGCACATATTTGAGCCTATATGTGTAATATTTGACCCTGTGTAAATTAGAGAAAATCCAAAATAAATTCAAATTTTTGCACCTAATTCATATTTTTGAAAGTAATTAAAGATGTATGCTGTATAATTATTCCACCCTGGAAAAAGAATATTATCAAAGAAATCATTAAAAGCCCAAAAATTACCATAACATTCATGGGCATGATGACTGTAAACTTTTGGCCACAACTGTAGCAGTGCAGTTTGCCTTGACACACATTTATGAAAGAATGGGTCATTATAAAGAGCTCTCTGAACTCGACTGTGTTACTGTAGTAGGATGCCACCGCTGCAACAAGTCAGTTTGTGAAATATATTTCCTTCTAGATATTCCACCATCAACTGTATGGTGTAGTACAAGTAGTATTATTCCAAAGTGGAAGCGTTTAGGAACCACAGCAACTCAGCCACAAAGTGTCAGAACATGTAAGCTAAACTGATTTTTTTTAATCACTAAGCAAATTTAATATTGTATTAATATATTATAATTATAATCTAATACATTTCTTTGTGAACTAGTAGTCAGAGAGTAGACAACAAACACAGGCAAACACTAAGTCCTTCATCACTGTTTGCTGTTCCCCTTGTGTTTCCATTAAAAATGTTGCTTCAACATTAATTGTACAAAGACTTCAGCATGTTTTTTAGTCCTGACTGTCAGTTCCCTGCCCAAGCAGACTAATTATTCCCTTTAGGGAAGCAAAGTAACAGAATGCAGCGTCAGCAGTGATAAACGGACATTAAATCCCCAGATATTTAGCATCTAGTGAACGGACGAAAGACCTGGAGCAGCCCAGAGGCCATTATACTGATTTACTGTCCAGTCATTAGCTGTTAAACAGCAGCTCAGAGTCTGTTTGTGCTATGTTGGCCAGAAAATAAAAGCAGCAGCAGGTTTGTTTTTATTTAGCAGATCCGATTCAGTCTAAAGGAAGAGACAAGACAGATTCACAACAGCGACCATAACTACTTGAAATATTAAAAGAAATTGAAGTGAAAGGTGAAAAGGCAACTGAAAATCAATTATTAAAAGTCTCAAGTATCTAGATGCACATGATGTTGAAGGTATTTGTTAAATGGAATCCCTGAAAGTGGATCATTTCTAATTAAAAAATGTGAGATGT
Organism: Heterochromis multidens; assembly: GCA_015108495.1. Taxonomy (NCBI): domain Eukaryota; kingdom Metazoa; phylum Chordata; class Actinopteri; order Cichliformes; family Cichlidae; genus Heterochromis; species Heterochromis multidens. Next base: position 9,972 of record VUQS01031818.1, on the reverse strand, counting down.
GAGATAAGTTGTAGACTAAGACTTGAAAGCGGGAAGGAAGTAGTAGAAATCTGGAGACGTGGAAGCATCTGAACAATAATGATGAAAATAAAGAGTTCAAATATCAGCTAATGTAAGAGGTGAAAGAAGTGGAAGTGAAAGTGTGCACCAGTTCGGACATGATGCCTGACAGTTTTAGGTTTAATGATCTCTGTTAGGGCGTCAGCTTGTTAGCATTCAGAGCTCGTTACAGCTCAGACTTCCTGGCAATCAAGAGCCTTGTTAAGACGCTGAGCTCATTAATCTTCAAAGAGACTTGAAATGTCTACCTGTGACTGAGATGTCTTACCTTTCCCTTTATGAAAGTTTTCAGCCTGGTCATTTCAGGCATTTCAGTTTAAAAAGACTCCTCTGTGTTTGTGTGTGTGTGTGTTTCTGTATGTGTGTGTGAGGCAGACATATAGAAATGATGTGTGTTTAGATTCTGGCAGCAGTAGATATCCTGCCATTATAATCCCATTAGATCACCTCCACGGACTCTGCTGTGGTTTTATTAATGGAGTCTGAGCTGCTCCTGCAGACAGAAAGAGAGGAAGGGAAGGGAGGAGACCAGAACTCACAGAAAACAGACAGTTCAGATGTTGCCTAAGAAATGCCATGTTTTAGTTCTCCTCAGTATCATAGTAATCCAGTGTCAATCAATGTGTCCAACAGGAGCTGCTTAAAAAGTCAATTCTGTTACTTTTAATAGCACCAGTTTGACAAAATGATGAAGTGGAGTAAAATCAGTGACCAGGGTCAGGTTAATTTAAAATCCACACCTCCTCTACATATAGAAATGTGTCAAATTAAAGGAAAAACTCAACATGAAGTGTCTTAGTAAGGTGTTTGGCTCCCATGTGACAATCATACAGAGCAGAGGCTACTGGTACATGTCCTCCAGAGGTGGTTTTGCACATGACAGATCATGTCGCTTTCTAGAATTGGACTCTTGATGGACGAGCCAGCTAACAGTGTGACCTGCAACCTCAAACATGCAAACTCTGAGCTGCACCTGACTGGTCAGATGTCTAATGTTGGCTGTGTGCTCCTGGAGTTTATGAAACCAACGTAGCAGCTGGCTTTCAAACTGTCTCTAGAAAATTGTCAAAATATTTGTCTGAAAACATTTAAGGCAAAAACTAAAACTTGCAGTTAAAAAATTTATTATTTGAAATTGACAGCAGCTAGCTTCAACATTTTTCCAGAGTTTCTAGAGACTTTCACACCCCTAATTTGCATAAAGTACTGTAGACTCTGAGCTGGAGTGAAGGATTGGCCATGATATGGCCACAGCCACAGCATACTGACATCTGGGCACCCCTCACAACCTGTGGTGAAAAGCGTGCTGGCAGGGGGCTATCTACCCGCTTGCAGAAATGGAGTTGCATCCAGTAACCAGAATAACATATTTAAAATTGTAATATTCATATTAATTTTATGAAGTGGAGGGTGAAAAGGAAACTTTATGTACAATAAAAAAAATAATAAATTTAGCAATAGTTCCACATTTTTTAATTTATTAGAGGTTACATGAAAAGCTTGTTATGTGTCCATATAGTCTTCCCCTGGCCACCTTTATGTCTGGCTCTGTTGTTACATATGCTGTAGATTTTGGCAAATCAGGAGTGGGAAGCTTCACGCCACACAGTGCAGCATTGCCAGAATGCACAGCTGGACACACAGACAAAGAAAGGGAGGTGTGGAAATAACAACTTCAAAAGGTGTTCAATTGGGTTGCTCTACCACTCCCACCAGGATCGAAATGTTTCACAGATTAAAATTTTAAAAACTTTGTAGTGATTTGCAGTGACTCTTCCCTCTGTGTAACAAGTGGATCCAAACACTGTCAGAAAAATGTCCCCACATAGCAAAACAGAACTGCCAGATCCCCAAGCTGTATGGGTCAAGGGTTCAGATCACCTATCTGAAAGTCTCAAGGTGTGTCTTACTTTCCTCTTTTCTGTTGCTTGTCTTTAAATCAGGAGAACCTGCAGAGCCAGAAGCACCTCAGAGCCCCTCCGAGGGCCCCAAAGATCAACAACAGCCTGATTGAGACCAAAGTCCAGCAGGTGAGACAGCGAGTCCTCCACCCACCCCCTTTTCTGTTAGTTTAAGAATCTGGTCTGGTCGAGAACTTCTTGTGTTGTGTTCTGCTAGAGTCAATGACTATAATGGAGCACATCTTATTACCACCTTCCTTTGAGCAAGGCATCAAGACTTTTTCCTTTTTTCTTTGTCAAATTCAGCTGATATATGAGTATTTATGATTTCTATTTATGATAATTTTTTGCTCTTGTCTCCATGAAAATAGTTTTTTTTTTTTCTAAAGTAAAAAAAAAAAAATGTCAGTGAAGAAAGTGTGGTGTCAGCTGTGTAAAGATATGTTTCCTTTGTCCAATCAGAAAAAAATGACTTTGCGTCAGTGTGGACTGTTTTTCTGTTAAAAACCAGATCAGAATCTTTTCTGAACTTGAACCTGGAGCTGCCAGATGTTTAAACAGAACCAGAAAACTGTCTTTTATAATACAAGCTGCGATTATGTTGTATCATATATTTTAGAGGAAAACAAATGATATTTATTGTTAGTGAACATTTTACTGATACGGTCAGTAGCAGCCTGTGTGTTTCCTTCAAAACATTTTTGCTGCTGCAGATTAATTAAATAATAAACCTAGACTCAGAGGTACTGAGAAGGATTCTGATTTTATTACCCTTGACAAAGTGCAACAGTAATCACTTGACTTAATCTAACAAAATAAATTACAGTATATTACCTTTACTGATGTAAAGTTAATTTAATGGTCCTGTCTTTAATCTCTCTCGCTGTTTTTTTAATTGTCTCTTTGTCTTTCCAGTGTTATTAAGAGGGGGCAATGAGATAATTGGTTCTACATTTCATTACTTTCTCATTAAAAGCTCATAAAAGGACACAAAAAAGCAGAAACAATCTCGATTTGATCCTTCAGGCAGCTGAGCTGTTAACCTACAGTTCTTCTATAGCCCTGTTTTGGCAGGAAAATTACTTTAATAAAATAATATATATTGACGGATTTATTCGAGCATTAGTAGTAGAACTGACTCATCAGAGGCTCATTTGGCTAAATCAACCTGCAGCCTTTCAGGAAATGTGATTAGTTACTTCCATCTCTTCAGTCTCCTACAGTACACAAGTTAACTTTGGCTCTGACTTTCTGCAGACATTTTCTATGCTGAGTTTCTTTTTTTAAAAATATTTTTTAAAACTGTGTTTTGAGGTATTGGCTCAGATTTAAGCTCCATCTCTCTACAAGCATCTGTGAAAGTTTAATTTAGAATAATCCAATTATCGCAGACGAAACATCCTCCCTGAAGCTGCAGAGTGTTGCCGTGCGGATCAGAGCGTGATATGAAGCAGATTCGGTTTTGTTTGTGCAGATTGTGGTGTGGAAGAAAACCCACAGATTTGTTAATAACGTCTCCAAAAAACAACAGAAAATTTAACATAGCAAGAAACATTTGGAAGAAAAAACACAGTAAGGGTGTGTTCAGATGGAATAAAATGGAGACTCTTATTAGCTCTCAGCTTTGAAAATTCCGTGTGAGGATGAGGAGGATCTGATGTGATGCGGCTGAAGAGACATTAAAAGATTTTAAAACAGTTTAAAGGAGAGTTTAACACCCGGCCATCCACATGATGTAAAATAAAACATGACTCCTCAGACCTGACCACCACTTCAGCTGCCCCGTGGTCCAGTTTTAATGGTCACATGCACATTGTAGTTGCTTTCAGTGGAGGACATGGGTTGGCATGGACGATCTGACCGCTATTCTGTGCAGAAGGAAGCATCCCACCTATGACAACAAGCTCAAGCTTGTGACAGCATGACAGGATGTACACCAGTGGCATCCACCCTCAGCTCAGCTGTAATGTCAGCTAGCTACACGCTTTTTTTCATTGGCAGATGTAGACAGTAGAAAGAAACTGAACTGCAAAACAAGCAGGGAACATACCAGAGGCCTTTACTACAAAGCAGGATTTTGGCTTATCCAGATAACTTCAGGGTTAACCCTGGGTTTTCTGTACTACAAAGGTGGTTCACTTCTTACCGGGGTAAATCACCAGTAACTTATACTGTGAAGTTCCAGATTAGAGATCAACAGGTATGAAATCACCGCCTACTGACTACTACTACTACTACTACTGACTCAATTCTCCAGAAAATAGCATCACAATTCCTGGAAGATCCCTCGGACCTCTGCGCAAACAGTAGGAGGGTCTAAAGTTTTTCAGTAGCGTCTAATGTCTTTGTGTTTCCCTGATGAACATCAATATTAAATGATAAATAATGTAGATTTTTAGACACAACTGTATTCCAATTTTACAGCTATTTTATTGTTCTACAAGTGTTAATATATGATCCTAAAACAGCCATCAACCAACAGCAACCATCCATGTTTCAGACTTTAGCACTCTTATTCACGAGGTGATGTCATGTGTTGCTGAGCTGAATTGTTGATCTGTTACTTTGCTTGTCCTTGAAGAGTTATGAAAAGGTAAACTTTTCAAGTGGGAGCCGATCACGTCATATTTATTTTGCCAGCCAATTATGCGAGGTAGTTGTTCCACATCAAAATGAAGGCGAATTTGATCATTACAGTCAGTACTCACGAGGTTGCATGTGAACAAAGTTAGTCACAGGCAGCTCACTAAGCTAACTGGTAACTGAGGCATGACTTGCTTAATTTGTGCCATATGGTACCATTTTGTACATTTTGGAGCCTATTCATTTGGAGGATCCACTGGATATATGCATGTCATGTCAATGTCTCCTGCATTCAGCACTCAAAAAATCAAAATGTGTAAAAGACCAGGTACATTTACAAGTCTGAACCTGGTATATAGAGAGGATAAAAACACAGTAACTCCCTCTAGTATGATGTAGTGTTGGTAAGTATCTTAACTTGTGTTTTCCTGAATTTGTTGCACAGCAGGAAAAGTTAGGCACAAAGAAAACCTGCTGAAGTGAACGCTGTCATTCATCAGCTCACTGCTTTATCTTTCTGCCTGTTTCTGTTGTAATCTTGGATGAGGGCACTGCTCCCTGCAGCTGGTTATCACCATACTTCATACGTTAAGCCTCTTTCTTGCAGGATTTGTAGATCTGTAGAGGGGTCGATTTTTATCTAATCCAAAGTGCATGTGAGTCATTTTTCAGCCCCTCCCCAGCAGTAATAATTACATCTGAAACGAGCTCCTGCTTTTCACTAAGCTCGCTGCTAGTCCTCTAAATTTAAATCATGTCTGGAGACTTGACTTTGTATTTTAAATAGTTTTTTCTGTCTACTGTAGTTAAAAGCTTCAACATATAAGGAAGCAGTATATCTGTCCGGAGTTGGCAGAGACCAAAAACCAGAGCATCTGCTTTGCTTCAGTTCAAAATGCAAACAGCTGGATGATTAAATTACAGCTGTTTGTTGAACTTCAACTTGTAAAAAAAGTCAAACCAAGAAACAAAATATAGAAATATTATTTTGTTTGTTTGTTTTATAAATCTATTTCATTTAACTTGCCTGACTCAACATGATGGCTCCATAGTGTAGTGGTTTGCACATTTAACTAACAATAGTGATAGAGCTCCAGTTTAAGATGGAGAGGAGACACAAATCCCTTTGGGGTTGTGTCAGGAAGGGCATCCGATGTAAAAATCTGCCAAATCAAACATGTGGAGCTACCTGCTATAAATAAAGGAGCAGCTGAAAGTAGCTTCTTTTTGCCGGACTACATACGTACTATGAGAAAAATAAACCCCACCCCTCTGCTCTGATTGGCTCCAAGTGGCAGGTGGGCTCTGTTGATTGGCCACATAGGTGGGGTTAATGAAATGGAAAAATCCACTTGGATTAGGGTCACCTTGTCACCATGGCAACAACATCTCTCTACACACAGACACGCACACACACACACACACACACAAACACACACACACACACATATATACAGCTGCTCTGTGTGGGAATTAAAGGCTGTCGTCTTCCTCAGAGCTCCTCATAAAACAAGAACGAAGAGGAGGCGGTTTGAAGAAGAACAGAGCTCTGTGTTTAGTTCAGCTGCTGCCAAGTGCTGAGGTCCCTTGTGCCAGTGATGGGGGTCTGAGACCATTTCTCTACAAAGGACATAAAATTACATTATTCTGACTTTTGTGTGAAAACAAAGGGAGTCCAAAATGGTTAGAAAAAAAATGTTGCGTTGTCACCTACACGTATGAAGTTCTACTGCCTGTTTATTGATATATTTTTTGGCAACGTGTAGATATTAAAAGTAGATGTGTTATGCTGATAATTCTAATCACTCTTAATGTAAAAATATCAAACATTTTCACCTCTGCGGCTGAAAAATGAAGCCAACACTTCAGTGCCAAAAACTGCAGTTACTACAATGGCCACCAGAGGTTTCAGCCGTGAGTCAGTCCCCATAGACGCCCATGTTAAAATGTTCAACTTTACAGCAGAAATAAACATGTTTACAGCCTTCTACAAAAAACTGTTTTGATCTCTATAGCTAATTTCCCCCTTCATAACAAGTGTACAGGGTGAATTGTTTTTGGAACATTTGGTTAAGGTGTAAAGTTATGGATGTGACCACTCTTACTGACATTTGTGCAGAGACAGGCAGCTGTAGCTGCTAGTTGTCTGCTACACTTCACCCCAGTTAACGACCTGGACCTCTGGACCATGTTTGTGCTGTTGGTGCCTTTTGGAGCCTTTTTAATGAAGTTATCCTTCCATCCAGTTTCTTCCATCCATCCATCCATTTTCTTCCACTTACACAATTCTTGGTCATGGGGGGGCCGGAGCCTATCCCAGCTGTCATAGGGTGGGAGACAGTACACTCTGGTCAGGTCGCCAATCTGTCGCAGGGCTAACACACAGAAACAGACAACCATTCACACTCACATTCATGCCTATGGTCAATTTAGAATCCCCAATTAAACTAACCCCATGTATGTCTTATAGCTTGCTGTGTGGTTAATTGTACTAACAAATTGTTCAACACATCTGTGCTGCAGTTTTGGTGAAATTCTAGGATAATATTTGGATGTTACTGAGCACTAATTAGCAGGTAACTGTGACTGTGTAATGCAGCCTGCTCTGGTTCTGAAAAACCAACATGGTTGCAGCCAAAAACTCTGAGGCTTCAAAATGCAGAGTCCTAAACCAGTGGGTGACATCACGGTGGGAACGATCATCTTTCATGCCTGTGATTCAGACTAACCAAATATGCTATCAACCATGGCATTAAAATCGCTGACAGGTAAAGTGAATAACACTGACAGCAACATCTGGATATGTTTAGAAGTGCTTCAATTTGTTGTGATCAAAGCAGGAAATATGTGCAACGTGAGGATCTGAGTGACTTTGATAAACTGTGAGAGCTTAATGATTACGTCAAAGGATCTCCAAACAGAAGGTGTTGTGGGATGTCCCTGGTATACAATGGTCAGTACTAACCAAAAGTGGTCAAAGGAAGTACATCTGGTTAACTGGAGGCAGGGTCACAGGTGCCCACAGCTCACTGATGCATGTGGGGAGAAAAGGCTCATCCACTCACAGCATCCATGCTGACTCCTGTTTAAAGCAGAAAGCTCCTACAACAGGAGCAGATAGCAAAGAAGAAGATGGAAAATGGAGGCCTGATCAGATGAATCATCTTTTTTTTTTTCATTGTGTAAATGATCAGGTGTGCGTGTGTTGTTTACTTGGGAAAAAGATGGCTCTACTGGACAAAGGCAAGTCAAGGTATGCAGCGTGATGCTCTGGGTAAAAACCTTTGTATTTTTTGGCAGATTTTACTTTGACAAATACCACTTGCCTAAACATTGTTGCAGACCACGTACACTCCTTCATGGCAGAGGTATTCCCTGATGACACCGACCTGTTTCAGCAGGATAATGCTCTCTACCCCACAGCAAACAGTGTTCAGGAATATTGTGAGAAGCATGACAAGGGGCTCAAGGAGTTGTCTCCAAATTTATTGGATCTCAACCGATTGAGCATCTGTAAGGTTTGCTGGAAGTCTCTGGAAGCTCCACCTCACAGCTTCTAGGACGTAAAAGGGGGAACAGACACAATATTAGGCAGGCAGTTTTATGTTTTGGTTTTTTTTTTTTTATCAAATAATTCTTACTTTTGAATATGGAGAATCTGCCAGCAAGAGATAAGCTTTTTGGATTTGGATTTTTACTGGATGCTGTAGGAAAACAGTCACTCTGAGTGAATGCATATGTCAAAATGCAGCCTTGAAACCATCTGACAATGATTTAGCTTTCAATTCACTTTTATATGTTTCTAAATTAAAAGGGAATAAGAAGTCTTAGTTTGGATATTAGCTGGTTACACCTGAAACGTGGAAATGTCCACCAACATCAACAAGTCAAGATGATAAAATTATATCTGATGTATTCCTGTTCAGTAACTCTTACTTGACTGCTGTGATACTGAAGGACATTTTTTTTCCTAGTTGTTCAGCAGCTCACTGATTTATGAGTGGATTTTTGGAGGTTTGGTGTGGACACACATCAGAAATAATTATCTCCTCGGGAGGTGGAAGTTACGCTGAATATTAATATTTCATTGCAATGTGTTCTGATTTGAATGAGTTATGACTGAGAAAGATAAAGATTTCTAACTAATTCACCTCACGCTGCATCTCTGCCTCCCCTTCAGCTAAGTGCCGCCCTCCTGTGGAGACATTTATCTTGCTAAATATTCCTCTCATTTCACCTGGGGTTAAGAAGTTGTTCAGATTGATGAGGTAAATTACCGAAGAACTCTGTGAGATTTTACTTTCCACCTCCCCCTGCGGTGTTAATCCTGTCTGAACGGGGCTTTAAGAGTTAGCTCTTTTTCTTCCTGTAACATCCAGCATGATGTTGGGTGTCAGTTTGTGCCCTGAAGCTTCAGCTCAGACATTAATCCTCCTGCTGCTTCTCAGCCTGTTCTGCAGGAGCAGATTTCATAAGAGCAGCAAAGGTTGTGAGAGGAAATGAAGAATTTGGAGAAATCAATAAATCATCAGGTTTTTTGCTCCGATGCTTGAATACAAAAAGTTTGATTCCTTGCCTGTGAATTTTAGCTTCTCCAGAAAGTTCTGTGGATGCAGGTGAACATCAGATGGTTCAGTTTGGACATGAACACAATGGAAACAGCAAAATTATATCAGCGGTGAAATGTTTTATGAAAAAAATTATTTTTGGAAAAGAAAGGAAACATGGATGTATTCAAGGTGATATGCTGGTTTCTGTGCTTTGAACCCTCAACATTAGTGTTTGGCTATAGCCGTGTTAGTGACCACATTTGGAAGAGACTGAAGTGCTAAGTCACCAGCTAATGCTACGTAGCTTGGTTACCAAGCTGTATCCATATGGGTGCATCAAAAAGATGCTAGTAAAATTAACCCCACAGCAAGCCACATTTGTCACATAATTGAATTAAAACTTTAGTGACTCCATTAGCTGAAGTGAAGTCAACAAGGCCTATGATGAAAAGTATACCATCCCCTACTGTGAAACATGGAGGTGGATAGCTGATGTTTTGGGGATGTGTGAGCTACACAGGCACAAGGAACTTGGTCAGAATTGATGGCAAAATGAATGCAGCAGGTTATCAGAAAATACTGAAGGAAAACTTGCACTCATCAGCCCGGAAGCTGTGCATGGGATGCACTTGGACGATCCAACATGACAGTGATCCAAAACACAAGGCCACAAGGCCAAGTCGACCTTTCATTGGCTACAGCAGAAAAAAGTGAAGGTTCTGGAGTGGCCATCTCAGTCTCCTGACCTCAATATCATTATATCCACTCAATATCCACTTTGGGGAGATCTCAAACGTGCAGTTCATGCAAGACAGCCCAAGAATTTAGAGGAGCTGGAGGCATTTTGCCAAGAAGAATGGGCAGCTTTACCATCTGAC
>VUQS01031817.1:0-25230 GCA_015108495.1 Heterochromis multidens | reverse complement strand
CTCAATGTCTGCAACGTTGCCTTCTGGTAGTACAATCCCCTCAGTTCTGACTACCTTCCCTCTCTTCGTTACCATCCAACTACACTTCTCCAGTCCAAATGACATTCCGATGTCGTTACTGTATATCCTAGTGGTGTGGATCAGTGAATCGATGTCTCGTTCACTTCTGGCATACAGCTTGATGTCATCCATGTAGAGGAGGTGATTGACCTTTGCTCCATTCCGTAGTCGGTATCCGTAGCCAGTCTTGTTAATGATCTGGCTGAAGGGGTTGAGGCCTATGTAGAACAGCAGTGGGGACAGAGCATCTCCTTGGTAGATCCCACACTTGATGGTGACTTGTGCAATTGGCTTGAAGTTGGCCTCTAGTGTTGTTCTGTATATGTGTATGTGTGTGTGTGTGTGTGTGTGTGTGTGTGTGTGTGTGTAAAAACATCTGTGCATGTATGTGCATTCGTCTAATGTGTGAATAAATGAGCGAGCCACTGTTTTGTATTTGCAATAAATAACTTTCATTGTTGCATGGAAGCAATATCAACAACTCAGCAAAAACAGTGCACCCAGGAGCAAAATAACCACACATATGGAAGAATCCTTTAAAAAAAACAAAAATAAAAACTACATTATACAACTTTGTGCCAAAATATACAGAAGTGAAAAGGAATAAAATTAGCTGTTGCAAGAGAAGCCAGTCTCAACAAGTCCAACACACACTAACTGGACACTTGAACACAGAGCACAGGAAGAACATGGCACGCCTTCTCCAAGACTAAATAAACAAATAGTAGCTAACTTTAAAAGCAATAGAGGCAATCTTTGATTTTGTGTGTAGTTTACCATTTATAGAATCGTATTAAAATAGTTTCTGCATGTTTTCTGTTAGTACTCTTACTCTTAAACCATCTACAGTCCTATTGACGTCTTGAGAAACCATTTGAAAAATCTTCAAAGGAAAGGATTAAGGTTTATAAATGAGCCTTTTCATTCTAGAGAGACTACAGTTGGTAAAAATATATTTTTGGAGTTTCTCCCAGGCCTCCTTGTGATTAATCAAAAGCACAGAATGTGAAGACTGATAACTCCACCCAGCTCTGCTGTGTACACCTACCAAAGGAGGGCCTGTGGATGGGAAACAGCTGTAGAAAAATACCTTTCTTTTAGTTCACTCCTCCTATAGTGTTGTACTTTTCACTGCATCATGTCATTACTCGACAATGCATTGGAGTCTAGACTAATACTTTTAATATTAACGAAATACTTGCAAAAAATCAGAAATTATCCTTTACACCAATGACCAAAGTCACTGTGATAAAAGAAAATCTGTCTGCTTGTGATAAAGTAGCTTATTAGAAGAGAAGAAAAAAATTTTAGCTCTGTTTTATCTCAAGTCTTCACTCTGAAGAAACTGCAGTCTTCCATATGCGAAAAGTAAACAAACATTGTGGACTTTGGCTTGCAGAGGTTGTGGTTGAGAAGATGGACAAAGAGGAAGTAGGCATATTGTAAGTGCTTGAGTAAGGATGTGAGAAGAGCAACCCACATCAGTGTGTTTGCTACATGTTCTCCTTCTTTTTCAAATGGAGTCCTGGTTCTCATACCTGGGCAAGGAGATTACTGAGGGAAAGAATATGTAATTTGAACTGAATCTCATATATAATATTCTTTTAGCTCATAGAATGTTTCTCCTATTCAACATAGTATTGAATATAAAGTAAAATTCTGGGTTTCCATCAGAATAGAAAATGCAGCAGAGTGCAACAAATGCACAAAATCATCCTGTTGGATGGTGTTTTCTTTTAAGCCCATTCAGTTGTTAAACATCTGTCAACATCTTCCAGAGCAGAGAGGCCAACGTTCCCAGGTATAAGAATTAAGCCTGCATTTGGTTTGGTTTAGTGTTCTATTACATGTCATTGCGATCAGTCACCACATGCAAGTACAACATGTATAGTCTGGGCCTCGTGCATGAGAGCATGCTACACATTCACCAGACGATCACACTGAGGTGCAGGCGTAGACCACAAACGCACATCACACACACATACAGTACATGCATTCACACAGTCTTAATACATACACACAGATCATATATATATATATATATATATCTATATATATATCCATATATCTATATATATATATAGATAATATAGAAAGTTGACTGTACAGTCCAGTGTCAGAGGCATGGCATCGCCTGAATTAGCTTTTTTTGGCTGAGCTATGAATGCAAAGCTGTTGGATTCTTTTGGCTGAGTTAGAAGTGATCTGGGTGGGTAAGGTATTTTGGCTCAAAAGTACAAAATGAATATATGTTTAGATGTGTGTGAGATTTAATGTGCAAATGCTTTTCCAACTGTATCACCTAGCATAATGTTTATATTGGACACTTCTGCAAAACTTCCTATTATTTTTTTCAGTGCCAACCATAAAAAAAACTGCAATAAAATATCAGTTCATCTAACATCCATGTCTGGAACTTCCAGTGTGGTTTAATGGAATATTGTGGTCATAAAATATGATCCCCCCTCAAGTCAATAACCCGGTCACATTTCCATAAAAGATACAAAGGACATGGCCTTGGTGCCCTTAGTCTCAACTATGGCCCTGGTTAGCCTTTGATGAGTGCTCCAGTTTCTGTCTGAAAGTCAGATAGACTTCAAACTCAACCAGGACCCAAATCACCAAAATCTCAACTCCCTGGACTTCCACTTCACTGCACAGCACAATGCCCCCTGCAATGGCTAGCTGCAGAATCATTCAATATGAACATACATCCCTGTGATACTGAAGTGTTTTTGGAGTTGGTATAACAATCACTTCACTGGACATCACCAAAGGGTCTGATTATACAATACATTTTTTTTTGTTTGTTTGTTTTTTTGTTTTTTTGAATGTGGATGGTTGTGAGGGGAGCAGAGGTGGGGTGGGGGTATAGCGTGGCATCCTTAGATTTAGTGCATTAGACAAATAAGGCATCCCTGGAAGGGAATGATGCAGCAACAGGGGGCAAAAAGGTACAAGGACAATCAGGGCAGACAGCAGCAGCAGCTATGTAGTAGAAGCAACCCCCACCCTTAACGTAACAACAAAACAGTGTGCTATTTGGTTAATGCCAAAATCAGTTACAGTGCCATGAAAGGATAAATTGCACAACGCCTTCGATGTAAAGCACTTTGCATTCCCTTGTTTAAAAGTGCTTTACTGATAAACTTGCCTTGCAGTACATACCAATCATGAAATCAAACCCCTAACCTTGGCAGCTGTAGCTTACTGGTCCTACATATTAAGCCGCACAGGGTCATGATCTGATTTGACTGATTTTCACAAACTCTTCAGAGTGCACCAGCAATCTAGGTACCATATAAAGAGTGGGACTTTAGCACAAGCTACATGCATTAAAAACGAAGTAGGGGCAAAAAGGGAAGCTCATTCATACCAGCTTGAGCCTAGGTTGGAGCAGGACCACAGGGAGTGTAGTAAATGCTCCAGTGACAAATCAGAAAAGCGATAGCAGACACCCTTAAGTGAAACAGGAGCTAATAGATCGACAGGCCATGAACAGATTGCTGTTACAAATCCTGACTGAAAACCAATCCTGGCTCTATCACTTGTGGCTTAAAGTGGATGACATGGCCCGATGGATATCAAGAGGAGAGTGAGGTGCCAGATAGAGGAAGGTAGAGTTGGCTTGGAAGAGGAAAGGAATTGTGGAATTGTGGATGCAGACCATATACAATACAAAGAAGAGGAGGGATTAGATTTCATTTCATTTGAGTAAAAAAAGAAGCAAAAAGAATAAGAAACCCTAACTCTAAAGAAAAAAAAAATTTCTGAATTTAAAATAAAATTATTTTCGTCCCGGCCCTGGTAAACATCAAGAACCTCATCAAGACTCATCATACATTAAAAAAAATGAAGAGAAAAGATGACATACTTCACAGTAACCCTAGTGGTTGTCAGTTAAGATTCTGCTCATTCTCTTTCTTTTATATAGTCTACTCTCTCCTCTTTTCAAATATACTGATGTGCATGTGTTACACTGCACCATGAGTTGATTGTTGCAAGTGGATTCACGTTGAGCTTCATGCTGGGGAAGAGTGGGAAAAAAATATCTATACATACAGAGAAAAACAATCTGAAGAAAAAACTTTATACAAACACAAATATAAGAACCCATGTAAAGGTGGATTTTGAGTGCACATACAGCACACCCTCGGACATACACAGGCAAAATTAAAGTAGAAAACCGACATAATCAGAAACTCACATACACATACAGTAGATGAAGGCACTATTGCAAGCAAAGTCCAAGTAATATTTGTGACAGAAAACATCAACACCCTTTCCCATATCCACTTCAGAATCACTTGGGCTAGAAGTTTGGTGTCAGTGGAAACATTTATAGTGAGAAATAACGCTGAGAGTTAAAGTTTTTGATTGTTTTTGAGAACATATGCAGCACTTTTTCTGTCTGTTAAAAATTAAAAATGAATAGAGAAAGCCAGACCTGTCCACAGGAAGTCATTGTCATCTAACCTTCCTGCCTGTCTGTTAAAACAGGAAGAGATGTGCTGATTCAACTGTCCCATCTTATTGCCTTCTCTCATGTATCTTGTATTTCTGAGAAATAAACAGCTTAAAAAATTGCTTAATAGACACTGTCATTTGGTTCAGAGTGCAGTGAAACACATTATATTTTATCTCTTGCTACATCCTCTTCTGTCTGGCCTTTTTTTGTGTGTCATGTGGATTCCAGTAAGTGAATAACAAGCAAATGAGTCAAGACTCTCATGACCTTGACATCTAAATTTCTGTGGAAGCGGGGGAGCCAGGTACAGTGGACTAAAGTGAAAGAAAAGCAGTTCCACTGCCAACAAACAATCTAGCCCAAGAGTTGGACACACAGACAAACACACACACACACACACACGCTGGCATGCACACACACAGACACACACACAATCATTCATGCACTCACATATTCTTCCCCTCCCTTCCCTCAGGCAGCGGACAAGGCAGTACATTCAGGGTAACACAGAGTCAGTCCCCTTAGAAATCCATTGGATCCTCCTCTGCGAGGCCATGATTGGCAATGGTTCTGCCACCTTTCGGTGGCATCCCATCACTTTCAGGTTTTGCCACAGGGGGCGAGGTCAGCCCTGATCCTCCCTCTGGTGCACCCCAGGTGTCAGTGGTAGGTGGGTAGAAATCATCGTCAAAGCCGCAGAAGCCTTCGTCAACACCTTGATCATAGCGCTGGTAGGTGGAAGCATGCACTTCATTTTCTCTGGCTGTGATTTCCAGCGTACTATTCCACATGCCATAGCCAAAGTAGATGAGCACACCTTCAAGAACAAATAAACATATGAATATTTTCAAAGATATATATAATTCAGTAGATAATGTTTATTAGACCTTTAGACCTTTTAGAAGTTTAAATTAAAAAATTATAGAATTTACTAAAATCTCTATTAACTTAAAAACAATTCATCCCACTCTGAGTGAGTCAGAAGTGCCCAACAATCCTACTCATAGAGTTAAAAAAAATCCAAATGTCCTCCATTGTTTGTGTTGAAACCAAATATACTCTGCTGGACTCCAGTTTGCATAATTTCATTTTTTAAATCTTATTTTTATTTCAACTGCTCCCTTTAGGGGTTGCTACAGCGGATCATCTGCCTTCATCTCACACTATCCCTCTATCAACCCTCTGTCCCCCTTTACTACATCTTTTAATCTTCTCTATGGTCTTCCTCTTTTCCTCCTTTTCACACACACACACACACACACACACACACACACACACACACACACACACACACACACACTTGTTTAAAGTGCAATGTGAATACTTTATTCCAAGATGTGACATTTTTTTCTATCTCATATTGAGATGGGAGCAACCAGTGTTTGTGTGAACCACTGCCAGATACTCCCAGAAATCATTAAACAACCATCTTGCATAATGACTAAACAAGACACAAAAAAAGTCTCATTCAATGACTGCCTGTCCTTTTACATGACTGACATAACTGAGTATAGAAATGACTGAATAAAAGTGCTACTTGCACATTTAAGATAAAAACAGTCTGTTGCTCTCTGTCCAAGATAGTTCAGATTCCATCCTGTCTTTAAAGTGTAATTTTAAAAAAACTAAAAAAAAAATTCAAATAAATCATCATATACTTACCCACGAGGCACCAGATTGAAAATCGTATCCAGGTGATTGCAGATAGTTTGAGCATGAGGTAGATATTGACCAGCATGGCTGAAGCAGGTACAAAGGGCACACAGGGTGCCATGTAAGGAAGCCGCTTAGGGTTCTCTGGCTGCTGGAGGATGATGACGATCAGTAGGGCAATGAAGATGATGAAGAAGATTAATAACAGCAAGGCCCACCATCGACCCTCCCCAATACTGCTTGCTCCTGAAAGCAAAGGAAGAAAGAATTAATGTATGCTTGAATCATGCAAACATGAGTATAAGTTAACTTGTCCTCACCAAAAATTATGAAGGAGCAGAAAGCAAAGATGAATATGAAGAGTAGCAGCACACACACGGTGACAGTTTTCCCCGTCGCTGGAGTCGGTCTGTCCATCTTTCCCGGGAGGCCCAATCGGATCCTCAAGGTATAGTAACGTGGTCCAATCAGCTTCTTTAATCGCCGGGACATTCCACCTTCTGATTCTTCTGCTTCAATACCCGTGGTCATATCCACCGTACCATAGTTAGGGTGACTAGCAGTGTATGAGTTTTTATCTGGTTTGCCAATCAGCATTTCATTGTCACCAAGCGACGGCAGGTTTTTGGCTCCGCAGGTGTTAGTGGGCGGACCGCCATACTCATCGGCCTCACTGGTTGGTGAGCAGGCGTCTTTCTCACACTCAGCCAGAACGCCTTCCTTCCTCTTTTTATTCTGCTCCTCAGAGAGAAAGTTCACAAAGCCATGGATGTCGCCCTCGGGTTGGTAGCGTAACAGAAGCACACAGAGACTCACCTGCAAAACATGAGGAAACATACTGTGTCATTTATAAACAGAAATACTGGAGCTCCATCACTAAAACCATTTTTTCTTTCAGTAGTGGTATTCCCATCCCACAACAAGTATGTGGATGTTTTGTTCTAAAGCAAACAACTCGTGCACATTTGGTTTTACAAAAATGTATTTTATTTTATTTCTAATGTAATTACCAAAAATATGAAATTTGTGTTTGTTCTGACAGGTTCATGAATTGGTGACTCATTATTATCTTATTTAACTGGGTACCACCTGATTAGTAGCATGCAACCTTTACAACCTGACAAACATGCCCATATGCTTAATAAACATTGTTGACTTAAGACTTGCTGTCTATGTACATACACAGTAATCCTGTTATTATACATAAATAATGCACTGGAGAGATTATTTTTCCTAGCAAGATGTCTGTCGTGTGCAATCTTTCATAGCTCCTTCAAAGACCAACACTTTCTTTGTCAAATCTGAATGTATACCTATGTAGGAGAAAAAAAATACTTTCTGTTTTCATACTGTAAATGTCTTTTACTTGAGATGGAAGCTAAGCAACACATCTTCACTTGGGTCATATAAATAAAACAATTGTGGCTGGATTATAATTGCCCCCTGGTTACAAAACACAGAGAATCTGTCTGCAGCACAGTGAGATTGTTGTTTTAAACTGATCTGTTTAGCATTTGTTGCAAGTATGTTTATTTAGACCTCCTAATAAACATCTTCTCCAGATATATTAAATTTATTGAAATAATATTGTGAGTAAGCTTTATGATGTTCATGTTTCCATTATCATTACCCACCACTCACCAGGGTATAGGCCAAAAGTGTTCCTATGGACATCATCTCTATGAGGTCTCTAAGACTGACTAGGAGGGACAGCATGGAAGCCAGAAAGCCTGAAACCACACAGGCTATAACAGGGGTCTCTGTGTAGGAAGACACATGAGCCAGGAACCTATAGAGGAAAGATGAGTGGGCTAAGAGTCAGATGCATACATCATTTAGATTGAGATATAAACCACATTGCAAGCACTGTGTGAACTAACTTAAAGAGCAGGCCATCCCCTGCCATGGCATAGATGACCCTGGGCATGGGGAACAGTGACCCCAGTAGGGATACAGTCAGTCCGGCTATAGAGCCTACTGCCACTATATACTTTGCGAACATACAGCCATGCATGGCAAACATCTCCATCAGTGGTGCGTCTGCATCGATTTCATTGTACGGTACCATCAGTGTCAGTATCACAGAAACCTGGAAGGAAAATACAAACACAGGGTTGACCATTAAGAAATCTTTAAATTTCTCACCATTAAAAAAAAATCTCTTCATGAAATTTGTTAAAATATAGAGAAACTCTAATAGCAGTGTTACCAAACTGAATTATTACATTTTTGTTGCCAGGATTATAGTGCGTTAAACAGACACCCACGCAGCCACAAGAAGAACAACCAAAGAAAAAACTCACGAAGGACTTGATGATGCTGCAGAAAAGAGATTATTTAGACTCTTTTCTCAGTCTGATCAGAATAACTCTGCAGATGCTATAGTCAAACATTTAGGCCCTACATTCTAAAAAGTGTTGAGCTATATCCTCACAGCTTAGTTTTGCTCAGCTAATATGTGCAGCACACTGCATGTTGCATCACATGCAAAATGGTCATTACTCGTGCCTCGCTCTCAATATGTGTGTCCCTGCATCTGATGTGTGATATCATGCAGGGCCATCTGTCACAAATGCTGTGCTGCTAATCAGATAGATGTGCATCAACAGATTACAGAAGGGGAGTAATAATAATAATAAAAACCACTAACCCCTTAGAGAAAGGATGTTAGAGAGATCAGTTTCCCTCACAGTAACCTGGTGCTCTTTAACCTTTCATCCAGTTTATGCATAGACTGGCTAACAGTATGTGTGAACCAGTAAAAAGGGGGCTAAACTAATCTAAAGGGAAGTCTACAACAGCACATTTGTATGAGAGCACAAATCTGATCCCAAAATTTATCTTTCAGTGTCTCCTTCAGCTCACTGTCAGCTAAGTTTAGTTGGCAAATTCATATCACCCGTCTCCAGAGCAAAGGATTTCACAAAAACAATAATCAGCACAATTCTCTCCCCTACTGCTCAATGCACTGACCCAAACTGAAGAGCACAGATTTGAGGGTTGTACAACGATAAACATGTCAGCACTAACAGTGAATGAAGAGCCCAGAAATTCTGACAAACAAGCATAAGTTTGTCTTGCAAACTCTTTCATTCAAGGGTTCTGAAAAACCAATGTCACCAGAAAAAAGTTGTGACAGGTAATGCGTTTAAGCTGATTTTTGAAGATTGAACAGCAGCAACCAGAGGATCCACACAGGAGCAGAAAAGCTATTCCAAGATGCCTACAGTGAGTGAGATCAAAGAAAGGTGGAGATTAAGAGAGGCTGAGAAATACATTTTGGAGCACAGGAGAGGGATGATGTGGAGGAATAGATGTGACTGGGAAAGATCGAAACAAGGATTTCAAAAAGAAGCACTCGAGTTTTTGAAGTTGATGCAATCTTTGCCCCACAAAATGCTGAAAAACTTCTCATATCTGATAGGCTGCCATTACGCAGCACCCATAGCAACAACCATCCAGCACACATTAGGTAATCTGGAAGGCTGTGTGAGCTGTATAAGTGAAGATCAGAGATTAGATACACACCCACACAGTTGAAATACAGCATCTTCATATTTAATCAATCCATCTTTCTTTTGGAAACTTGTCAACATTTGGGGGAGAGCTGACAGCTGAAGCTAAAGCCAAATGTGATGAACAATGAATGACAAATGATCAATATTTTTTTTACTTTATACTGCAATTAAGAGCCATTTCACAAAATAGAGCAAGGTAAATGACTATAACATGAATTAAATCCTGTTGCACTACTTTTGTAATGTGTTTCAAAATGTGTAAGAAAAAGAATGTGGTTCTAGTTTATTGTCTTTCCCACGACTGATGTAATCCCACGACAGAAATTCAAATTGACGAATGTGTGTGCAGCAGTGATACTGTGAATAACAAGAATGCATTTGTTCACTTCCTAATAATAGATATATAAAGAGTGGTGTGGTCATGATTGTTTATGTAATACATTATAAAAGCTAACTCACAGAGACATAGGCAGTGAGGCAGGTGATAAGTGAGGCAGTGATAGCATAGGGTATGGAGGTGTTGGGACTCTTGGCCTCTTCTCCTGTTGTAGCAATGATGTCAAATCCGATAAAAGCATAGAAACAGGTGGCTGCACCCTGCATCACCTGCAACAGAGGAAATAGAGCTGATGGATTTCCTAAAGAAAACAACCAAACAGCAGAGATACCCTGCTGATGGTGGTCTTTTTTGTTTGTTTGTTTTTTGCCTATTTGTTATTTATTATGTGCATGTGTGTATGCATTTTCCTACATACCCCTGACCAGCCAAAGGGCAGAAATCTTCCCTCATCCCAGTTCTCCCCGTTGACAAAGAACAGCCCGGCGATCATCATGAACACCCACACTATAAGGTTGATGACGTTCAGTGCGTTGTTGAAACCAACAGAGTTCTTCACTCCCAAAGCCACTATCACTGTCACAAGCAATGCTATCAGCAGTGCCAGCAGGTCTGGGTAGGACTGCTCTCCTTTACCTGGAGAGGAAACACACATGCTTCAATACAAAGAAAGATATCAATTTGAGTAACTGCTTTGTTATTGTGTCAAGAAAATCCTAAATTGACAGAAAAAGGCCTATCACAGTTACACAGGTTTCTAAGAGTAATGATTTTAAATTGCTTATTTTTCTGATCGACCCAGTCCAAAGCAAGAAATATTACAATTTTTTGCTAAAAGTAGCAAATCCTGACTTTTGGTAAGATGCAACTAGATAATAGGAAACCTCTTTCCATAATTGTTAGTGTTATTGCCAAAGCTCTGTCCATCAACTTAACTAAATATAGTTGTGGTCAGAAGTTTACACACACTCATTATGGCTTTTAGTGATTACTTTGAAATGCTCTTTTTCCAGGGTGGAATAATTGTACAGCATAAATCTTTAATGGCTTTAAAAGACAAGAATTGGGTACACAAGTTTTAACTTATTTTGTAAATTTTCTCTAGTCCACACAGGGTCAACATTATACATAGAGGCTCAAATATATACATACACCCCCACTAATTTGAATTTGATGGTAGTCTTCCTTCTTCATTATTCCATCCATTTTGTGCAATGTACCAATACCACTGGTAGCAATACAAAGCATGATGCTACCATCACCATGCTTGGCAGTTGGTACACTGCTCTTAGGTTTGAAAGCCTCACCTTTACTCCTCCAAACATACCTCTTTTCACTGGGGCTAAAAAGCTCAGTGTTTGTCTCATCTATGAAATCTTTCTTAAGAAGGCATTTGGCTTGTCCATGTGGGCAGCTGCAAATTTCAGTAAAGCTTGAAGGTGTCGACTGTGGACCAGGGCCTTCTTTCTTGGTTAGGCACTCTCTTCATGGCAAGCTTGAGCCTTGGTGGCTCCTGGGTTGTTCCTGAACATCCTAACCAACTTCCTCTCACCTGAGGGTGACAGTTTGTGTCTTCTATCAGACCTTGACAAAGTGATGACAATTGTACTTACGTACAATTGTACTTACATACAATGAACTTGGAATCTGCAGTTGTTTAGAAATGGCTCCAAGAGACCTTTCCAGCTTGTGGAAATCTCCAATTCTCCTTCTTAGTTCTTCATTGAGTTCCTTGGACTTTCCCATTGTTCTGAGTATTGGTCAGTCCAATGAGTGCTGTCAAACAAATCCTTTTTATGCTGGCAAAGAGAAACTACCAGTTGTAGTCAGTCATGACCACTAATGAGAAGTTAATAGGCATTGACCTTGTTGAGTGAAAATACACTGTAGAACCTTCAGCACCACTTGTTGAGTGTACAGTATGTTTATATTTGAGCCTGTATGTATACTTTTGACCCTGTGTGGATTAGAGAAAATCCAAAATAAATTCAAACTTGTGCAACCAGTTCTTGTTTTTTAAAGCCATTAAAGATGTTTGCTGTATGATTATTCCATTCTGGAAAAAGAACAGCTCAAAGAAACCAGTAAAAGCCCACAATTACAGAACATTCATGCCCATGATGAGTGTATGTAAACTTCTGATCACAACTGTAAATTCAAATAAATATTTTAATTCACAGTCTAATTTGTTGTTTCCAACCACTTTCATAGAGATGTTCTAACAGTTTGACTTAACAATGAAAGCCATGATATTGAAACAAGTATGTTGGAGTATGTGTTGATAATTGTCCAAGACAGTGTATTGCAATAAATTTCCAGTTCATTGGACTATCACCCAATGGTCCAATAAAATACCCAAAGACATAGTTTAATTTAAAAACCAGACTTTCCAACTTTGTTTAATTTCTTGGCAACAGAAAGTTGGAAACACCTAGCACATCAACAGAACTATTTTTGTAAGATAAGTTGTCATTCATACTGAAGTACTGCATTCCTAAATTAGATACACTCCATCCCACCCAGTCAGTGAAAAACAGTTAACAGCTAATACAATTTACGCCAGCTCATTTTTAAATGCACATGTTCCACAAGAACCCAGCATGTGTGTATTTGGAAATGAATGAGATATATTTTAGTTAGATTTCACATTTTTCCCTGGGGTGTAGAGAAACAATAATTTTTCTCCAGCAGGAAAAGGAAACATCAGCTTTCCTTGATGGTGTGGAACAGCTGGCCATGAAGCTTGTCATGTGACCCCTACCACCACTTTTTCAGAGGCCAACAGGAAGAAGCTGATGAGACAGTGTCAGCCAGACAGAGACAGAGCTGGCACACACATCAGCTAGAGCACTGTACCAGATAAGCAGGCATCCTCCTCATGGTAAGATTATGGAAAACTGTGTTATATAGAATTCAAGATGGTGCGCCTACTTTCACTTTCCATAATAACATGACTTCCAAGATAAGCAGCATAATGTTGTTTGGATGTTTCCCGGGAAAAATAAATTGGTATGGCTTGAATGATTTCTGAGATAATGTAAGCATTTCTGTGTTGATGTTTTTATTAAAATTTGAAAGATGCGGTATGATTACCAAAGCCATGGGAGATCCTTTGTATGATAGAAGTGGCATTCTACTTTTGTTCCACGTTGATAAAGTAAATCATGATTCTTAGGAACAATTTATGTGTGCAAATACTGAATAACAGCAAAGACTTTGTTTATTAAATCTGCTTCTTTGAGTAAACAGATGTGCTCAACTGTTATTTAACCCATGAGAAAGTGAGTTCAAGCCACTCAAGCAGGAAGTATTTGTCTTTTACAACTACAACTAAAAGAGCAGAGCTGGCTCTGACCTTCTTGAGGAGAGTGAGGAGAAAAAAAAGAGTTAATATCTCTCCAAAGGTCACTTGGGTGAATGTCTGTTTATACCATTAAAGCAAACATTGCTTGACAGTTGACCCAAAAAGAAGCAACAGTAGCTGATTGCTGATAAGCTGTAGCTTGTAAAGGAATTACCCCAGTTCTTAATGCAGTAAAATGAAATAAAAATGTGCCTGCAAGAAAATTATCTCACAAGTAATTTCTGGGAGGCATTTTGGCCACTGAATTTTAACACAAGTCCCCTAAAACACTGCCAGTGTAACACTGAAACACTGAAAAAAAACATACATAATAAACCTGCAGTATTTTACACTATACTTAAATTAATTCAAATCCTGGAAAAAATTTGAAGCAGAGAAAAAAAATATTAAAGCTGTCATAAGACTGCATCCTTGTGCTACTTACCCAAGCCGTTGAGTGTTCCAATGTGTGAAATCATAAAGTTGCTGATGCTGTGATTGGCCAGTGAGTCCGCCATGCTGCTGAGAGCTGACGCCCCCGCTGCTGTGCCAATCAGATATTCCAGAATTAAGTTCCAGCCGATGAAAAAAGCCACACACTCCCCCACAGTCACGTAGCTGTATGTGTAGGCCGAACCTGTGGTCTTAGGCACACGGACACCAAACTCTGCGTAGCATACTCCTGTGGGAGAGACGGGGAGATGAGTACATTATAGGCACGCATACATTCAGACACATATCAGTGATTTGACTGCATTATCACTGGAGTGAAAGGCTGAATTAAAAATATGGATAGGGGCATTAAAGTAACTATTTTAATATCTCTTTAGCCTACTACAGCTTTGCCCGTATAATGTCGTTGCCCTTGTCATAATTGCATAGATATTAAAAGGCTTTTCGAATAAATCTTATCAGTTTAGTGGTAATGAGAAGAACCTTTATACTGTGGCTATAGTCCCCCTGTTGTTTATGTGATTAAAGAGGCCTTGCATACATGAGTGCATGTATGTTCATAGCTCTAGTCTCACCTGACAGTATGGAGGCAACAGCAGCAATTATGAAGGACACAATGACCCCAGGACCAGCCATCTCCTTGGCAACCAGTCCCGAGACCACATACATCCCCGTCCCGACGCAGCTGCCCACACCCAGCGATACCAGGTCCACTGTAGACAAAACCCGGGCCAGTCTGGTTCCATGTGAGCTTGTGCCCGACATGGCTGAATCTAACATGGACTCCACAGGCTTGGTCCTCAGGACACGGGATGCAAAGGTGTTCCATGTCGACCCCCATTGTATCCTGCGAGGATCCAGCTTCCCTACCAGACCACTCATACTGCCAGCCAAAGGGGAATAGTGGAAGATATGTTTTTTCTCAAGTTCTGTGACTGATTTCTTCAAGAAAATGTGCAAAGCACTTTGGAAGAGGAATTATTCCTAATCCAAATAATGGAAGAAGATTTGATGCTGTCTTGCTGTCCACACCTCTGTTTTCAGGCTCAGTAGAATGCCACGTCAGTTTTTCCCCACATAGTGAGAGAGATAGTAATCTAAAAGACAAAGGAGGGATAATTTATTTTTGCAGGATTTCACAGCACATTGCCTTCTATTATTCATCTGACACAGTGCTTATTTTTGAGTACACATACCAAGACATGTCCAAAAGTAGAAATGTATTACAAGTTTGTCCACAAATGAGGTGTACCTGAATGAGGAAACAGCTAATTAGACATCCTCTCCCCATAGCCATGTTGCTATAGTAGCCAAGCTCATTAGTGACAGCCCTGTCACTAATGACATTTTCTTTTGTTTGTACGGGGGCATGCTTTTATGTTTTACACATAAAAGCATGCCATATTATATGATGCATTACTTCAAACTGACCCACAGTATGAAGTACCTAAAACAAGTTTAGCAATTCTTTAAAAATATTATATGCAATACCATCATAATCACAGGGGCTGAACGTTTTTCCTTCAATATAAGTACAAATTATCTGAATAATTCTCATACATATGTAAATTCACAGTGCTGCTGTAATGCAAAAAGCCAGTGGATAAAAGACTGCTTTTAGATACAGCTAAATACATACAGTTAAGTCATTAGTTAAATAAGACCTTACGTTTTTTCACAGTTTCAATAAATGTCTGTTACTTATCAGCAATAAAACATTTTCACATTCTAGAGGCTTTTCTACAACATTTAAACAGTGTCAGCAATGTCGTGTGAGCAGCAGATTAGAGATGCTGTTGAAAAGAGAGCTATTACAGTCATCAGTTGTAGCAGGGTCCACCTCTGTCTCTCAGCAGCAATGAACTAACACTCACCATTCATCTACTTCGAACAACAAATGCTACAAAAGTTTCTGAACAAACACACACTCACATTTAGCAGGCCCACACTGCACACCCTCAACTATAACATAAGCCACTCAAATGATGACTGCAATTACCCAGCTGTTTAACCACAGTAGAGTGGGGCTGCTATTGTCCCTGCACTTAGTGGGTGTATTACAATGTGCAGTAGTATAGAAAGCTCAAAGGGTGATTCAATTTGAGCATGATGGTTAGCTCTGGGTGGGGCAGTAACTCTTAAACTCTCACAAAAGAGATTGTCCTTAATGGAGGCACCATGAAGGTTTGTAGTAATAAATGTGCAGAACCCTTCACAAATAAAAATTCACTCAATTCTGGTCATAACCAAATTCACTAGTGCCCATGTAAGTGCATCTAATGATCAGAATTCTTACTCCTGAGCATTAGGACCAAATTCTGTGTTTGCAAACACACACATTCCAACAAAATTTTTATTGCTCTACAGGCAGAAAACTACAAAATGTTTCCCAGTTATTACAGGAAACTATTTAAAAAAACTCCTTTATTCCAGTGTCATTTATGTTTTATATAACAATTTAGTTGACTGAAATTAATGTGAATGGTGTGGCACATTTGCTGGACATGATAGTCATGGAATCAAGATTCTGTTTCAGTCAACTCATAGAAGCAATCAGTAAGAAATAAGAAAATTGAAAATATTCCAACATACACTCATGGGGACACTTCTGTTTAATTTAACATAATAGCATAACAGCAGGTCATACCATACCAGGTCCTCAATTGTTTTAGAACGAGTCCAATTAAATGACACAGCTGCCCTTTAGTTAGTCTACTGCTGAATGTCAATTAATTGTTGACTATAAAAAAGAGAAAGTCAGCATTGTCTCTTGTGCTAATTTGATGTGACATGCAACACTAAAAGAAACCCTGATATCCACCTTAAACCAGAAACTGAATGTTTTTACCCTACTGTTATAAGACTCAAGTGGTGACAGCACTGTTCAATACTTTTTTCTATAGAACATTAGTGTTTAGTGTGTGTGCATGCGCACGCATGTGTGTGTGCGCAGCAGACAGAAGAAGATGAACAGATTACGGAGAAAGGACGAGGAGGATGAGCAGACTGAAAAACAGCAAATCTGGTTTCATTAGTGCACCAAGCTTTGATCATCCAGCTCAGCTTTGTCAATCAAAGTGTGTGTGTGTGTGTGTGTGTGTGTGTGTGTGTGTGTGTGTCTGTCTAAGATGAGTGTGCAGACAAGCCAGCTAGACCCTAATAGCTTAAATCTGAAACAATGATACTGATGCATGAATCCAATCACATTCTGCCAATTTCAAAATTATCATAAAAGTGTTAGATTGGGGAGAACTGTGCTCCATTTCACGTGTTCTACAGTAAGTGCTACACACAAACACACACAACCTTTCATCAGTCCATATCTTAAATCAGATCATGCAAGCAGCCTGTTTTTCAGAACATCTGCTCAATTGAATATTCTAGGCCAGTTTTCATTGATGATGACCACCACCTGTCCCGCGTTGAGTGTGAGCTATTTGAACAGTCGTACTGTAGATCAACAAAACAGAGCCGCACAAAGCCCTGTGGCAGCAGGTGTTCCATCTGCTCTGGAAAAGTGACTTCAGCTTACTAATAGTCCTCCCTGAGTTAAAGGTTATTCTAAGAGAATTTAAGACTTGAAGAAACAAAGGTATATGTGAAAAAGTGTCACGCTGATGTTCTCTATGTTACCTTTTATGGTAAAGAAATACACTAACTTGTTTACCAGAAGGCGATATGATGAGTGGATCAATGACAGCCTGGAGCCAGGAGGCTAATAACAAGAAATAGACAGATATCTGCATTCCCCTATATAATGAAAACCAAATAGCTCCCTCATTAGTGATTAGTGCATCATCACAGCATAAAAAAAATCTAAAATATATATGGTACATATCTGCAACACATGCACTGACCCCTAACAGAGACAGGCACTGCTGTTCTTCTGAGTACAGTGCAGAAACTACAATGCCAGTGGCAACACTGGCTGCTAAATTATTTAATAGAGTGTGGGTACAGGCAATACATTTTATATTTATGCCGATTATTTTAACATCTTTCCATGCAATTAATCAAATTACTTGTGCCACTGAATTTCAAGAGAAAGGAAAATTGAAAATTAACATGCATGTATGAACAAATATGTGATCTACAGCATAGCACAAAGAGCTAAAAGAATTGCTCTCATCTCCCAGCATGTGAGGAACTCTTTCACAGTGTAATAGATTTTTGAACTATAGACGCTGCTTCTTTCCTGTTCTATAATT
Organism: Heterochromis multidens; assembly: GCA_015108495.1. NCBI lineage: Eukaryota > Metazoa > Chordata > Actinopteri > Cichliformes > Cichlidae > Heterochromis > Heterochromis multidens. The sequence continues at coordinate 7,190 of VUQS01031817.1, read as the reverse complement.
TTATAGGTTTAAACAAACACCCATTTGTGCTGCTGTATAAAGATCAATAGTTAAATCCCTGTCATTGTAATCGCCACAGCCACCTCTAGCATCTTAACATTAGTGTGTTTCCTCTTGAGATAAGAGAGCTGTCAGAACATCTATACTTGTGTCTAATCAGCCATGACTAAGCTTGTTTCTGTGTCCACCCCTGCCTGTGTCTGAATTAACTGGATGAATAACCTGATTGAGCTCTCATTGCCTTTACAGTAAGAGCTGCTGTGGTTTAATAAAGTTGAGAGCGCTTCTAATTCACTCAACACCAATGTGGCAACCAGCCTGCAATGCATGGCCCTGGCCTCCACAAAAATTAGACCTGGCAAGCTGCCCTGGCCCCATTCTTATAGCTGGAGACAGAACAGGAAGGAGTTTTTGGTAGAGTACCTGAGTCAGGGAAATTAGAATTTTTTTGTGAGTTTCTTTTCCGCTTTATCACACACTCTTGTCAGTGTCACTGATGATTTGGAATGCTGTTTTTGAGGGGAAAATGAATGTAAAATGCAAGTGAGCAAGTCTGTCACTTTGTAATTCGTTTTTTTTTTGGGGGGGGGACAGTTAGCAAACAGTAGCATAATATTATGGTAAACTATATTTTATTAGATAGTTTGACAGGCAGACACACAGACAGACAGAGCTTATGTAAAAGAGAAAATACTATTATGCATAATTCATGTGTGTACGTGCATAACTCTATGTTAGTGCCTCTCAGTATTAAGAGTTATGAGGCTAGCCTCTGTGGACTGTTACACATCAGTGCTTAGAGCCCCATCTAGTCTTGAACACAATAATGTATTACTATCAATCACTATGACTAATAGCAAAAACCCACTCATTTAATCACAGCTAATTCCATTTAGGTAGACATTATTATTAAATATATTCTGTTCTATATGAACCAACTCTATTTTTCACGTGTTCTTTTAGGGCAAACACCTGATGGCAAAATTATTGTGTTAGAAACACCATGACCCAGTCAGCAGGTTCAATAAATATCAACAGAAACTGAAAGGTTTTAAAGTGGAAGTCCTAAATTTGTTTTCCTCTGCATGGCTGACTTTGGTGGCAGTGAGGCTGATTCAGTGTCTTGGCTGACTGGCCACAGTGTCCCCATCTGACAAGCCTAATGAATCTGACATAAAAGAGAAATTGCTGCCTGCCAGGTTGATTACGTTGTCCGACTCATCGGTCACACTACCTATCCCTGTTCGACTAAAGGCAGATTTTTTTATTGCATACATGAACTTTGATTTCCTGTCTGTTTCATGGAGCAGGAATATGCTCATAGATCATAGATCCTTTGTTTCATTTAATGTCAAACTACCTAAATGACCAACAGTGCAATAGACCCAGCATGCCAATATGCTCAATTCATATGCAAAGAAAAAGAAAACTGTGCATGCATTACAGTAACTGGGTAACACCTACTCCATGTTCCTCTGGACTATATCGTAATCCAAACTGACTAAAGCTTTATGAAGAGCAGATAAATAGGCTTATTTTAAAGCGAGTTAAGCTTGGTATTTACACAGTGGTGTGGTGGTTAGCAATGCTGCCATACAGAAAGAATGAATCCATTGGCCAGCTGGTGCCTTTCTGTGTGGAGTTTGCATGTTCTTCTCATGTTTGCAAGGGTCCTGTCCAGGTACTTCCTCCCACAGTCCAAAGACATTCATGAGTTAGGTTAACTGGAAATTCTAAATTGGCCATATGACAGCTGAGACAGGCTCCAGCCTGCCTACGATTCTCAATTGGATAAGCAGAAGAAAATGTATGGATTTATAGTTTCCTTGTAAGCATTACTACATATGAAGATTTTATTAAAATCACTAAATATGATCATACAATGGTAAATAAAATGCATTAAACTACATGTGTTGGGGGAGATTTCATCACTGGAGGTCAGTAGAGGTTCTGATCCAGCCATGTTTGCTGGACTGACATGCACTAATTAAATTTTCAGCTTATCTATGACTGCCGATCCACTGTTTATTTCAGGCAGATGGAGGCACACAAGAAATGTCTCTTTACTTAGCTACAAGGCGAGACTAGCTGGGGCAAAGGTGCTACCATCCGTCAAAGGGTAAATAAAATGTAAAGCAATGGCTAGGGTACCATCAAAGCAACAAATGAGGAAATGATTTTATGTGTCATCACAGTCCACAAGAGCTACGTAGGTACATATCTGTATGTGTTCATGCTGTTATCACATGTTTTATGTGGTCTTTTATACGTAGAAGTATAAAAGTGTAACACACTTCAAAATATAGCTGTTGCTCATGCATATTTTTAAATGTATTACAAGTGGGTAATGCAAAGAATTTGTTTTTATTTTTGTTCTCTTTTCTTAGAAAAAACAAAATAAACATTTAGTTTTACTTTACAGGCAGACAGCAGAGATACTACATTTAAATCAAAACTGTTTTTGTTTGGTTGTTTGTTTTTTAACATGTTGTATTGTGTGTTAATATAAGTACACCACTCAGTTAATCATGGTCTAGTCTAAGATGTAACTCAGATAAGAGTCACCTACCGTGCTTTTCTTCCATTCACCATTCACCATTTTGATTGATTTTGAACATGCTAATTCATTCATAAAAAAATTATATAATTAAAGGGAACACAAGACAGAATTAAGACAGGCTGTGTGCCCTTGGAACTTGAAATGGGCTCACCACACAGTGTAAATAAACAGCATGTCTGTAGAAGAGGCCACTGAAACTTAATTAAGATTCAGAAAAACACAGGAAATATGTGTCCAAGTGCAGATTGGGCAGAGATTTTCTTTAAATAAGTCCAAAATTGGTGTACTACATAAATAAATGAATGACTAAATGCATGTAGGTATCCAGGTTACTGTAAGTTCTGTTCATTTAGAGTACTGGAATCCATTAATTGGATCTCACCAGTTTACTCTTTTACTGACTAACTGGACCATATTCTGGCTTGCAGATGGCTCTGAATCACTGTAAGTATTGACCATTAACATCAAACCTGTTGAAGCATATGCTAGATTTCTAAGAAATTAGTAAACAGTGAGAAGAAATGTTACAGTCCACTTAAGATATACAGTATCATGCCTATCTGTCAAATGTTTACAGGTTGGAATCTGCTGGCACTGGTCCAGAGGTATAGACCAATTGCTCTGCATGACTGACCTGTCAGCTGGTCTGCTCCACTCACAGTTTGGAATGCTGCATCCTCATCTATCTTCTCCTAATGCAGCACAGTGGGGACCTGAAGCTTAAAGCAAAATGGATCTGCCTCCACATTGCAAGATAAATAAAAACAGTGCTGTCATTCCCTCTGGCTCTATGGTTAACCAGCCGTATCGATGACATCTCTGTCAATATGGCCTAAAGCCCTAAAGAAACAACAGGGCCATCTGAAACACTCTGGGACTTACCCTGGTTGCAGACTCCCTTAATGTATAAACCTCAACTGAGGACTTCAAGTCTGAGACTAGGCTTTATTCCTGGCCCTAAAACTGGCTTGTTGATTCTGGTGGCAGACTCCAGGCGTACCCTGCTGAGTAATTCTTTGACAAATAATCTCAAAACCATGATACGCTTGTAACACTCAGAGATAATGGGAAAGGAAATATTGCCTGTGGTGGCCAAATGATGTTTTTTTCCTCACGGTATTGTCCCTATATATCCAATTTGCTAATCCCTCTCCCCACTGTGGGCAGGATTGTCACTCTGTAGTTCCTCAGTCCGATTTTTATATCACTGACAATACATCTGTCATAGACCATGCCTTTACCACAACCCTCCCTAAACTCCTCACTACCTTTCTGATATATTCCCATTTTTGCTCTGACAGTGCAGAGAATTGTTTGTCATCTTATGCCGCTTGCCAGTAAATGAATGTAGCACATGTTGTTTGCACTGCTCACCATGTCGAAATGGTCCTCTGCCAGTTGACAGTCTTTTATGTTTCGATTCCACCTTCACCCATTCCCCCTTCTACAGTCTCAGGTGTACTTCATCCCCTTCACTCTCTGGCAGTCTTTGTTTCTTTTTCTCTGACTCCTCTCAGAGGAAAGCCTTGGAGTACTTTCCTACATGGCAACGGAATGGATAAACTGAACTCCAGTAATTGACCAAAAATCTTATTAGTGGGAAAACAACTTTGCCTTTTAAAGTTAACACACCAGTAATTGCCATATTCAAAGCCTGTGCTTTTTTTCGCCATCTCCTAGTTTGTGAAAAGTACTGTTGGCCATTGATGATCACTTTTTATTGTCTCCTACTGGATTCAAGTGCAATAAATGAAGTCTGCCAGTGCAGACGTGTTATAGTCTGATATTCAATTCAGTGATGGTTGGACTGACATATATATAAGTTTTCTTTCTTTTTTATTCATTGAGAATGGCAATCTGGAAGCATTAGTTTTAAATGACTATAAGCTTTGTTTTGTGAAATTTGATAACTTCATGCCAACTAATGTGGAACAAAACTGAATGATATTCTGTGCTTTCTGTTTTCTGTGACTTTTCTTAATGGTCTATAGTGACAGGTCTGAAGAAACCAATGTGAGTCCTGAGGAGCAACTGATTTGATATTACAGAAAAGTGAGACAAACTGAGACAAATTTATTTGTGTCAATGAAAATGCAGAAAGTAACAGTAGTTTTATGAGCTTTTAACTGATGATCAAGTTTAACAATTCACTCCATCACTAAGAGGACAATTCCATTGTTCTTTTATCAGTTCCTGTAACAGTGATGAACATTTATTTTATGAAATCAATAGCTCATGTTGAGAAATATATTTCTGGTAGCATTATTCTCATATTGTTTTATAATATGGGGCTATTTTTCAGTGTTCTTTCTTTCATTGCTGTGTTGTGCTACTGTCTGTATAATGTAAAGAGGCAAATATTAGGTTAGTTAACTGTTTCTTATTGCTGTTTTCCAATATACCCTGGGCAATGAGGGGAAATAGGATGTTCAGGGCATAATTAGGACAGAGCCCCAGAGACATGCAATCATTCCTACACAACCAATTCCACAGATTGAAGCTACTTTGTACAGTTGCAAAATCATAGACTGTATTTATCAGTGGAACATAATACCTTGGTTCACTATTTTATTGATTTTTAAAATCATGGGACCAAATTATTTTTGGAAACTAAGGCAAACCTTGAGTGGAAGAGATGGTTGTTGCTTCTAAAAGTGGCATACACATCAATGTGTGCAGATTTTTTATACAAATTACATTTATAATCTTCTGCTTTTTTTGTGTTTTCCTGTGGCTTAGAAACATATGCTTAGGTGGCAGATTTTTGCTTTATGTGATTCAGTATAATCATATTTAGAAAGTTCTCAAAATTACAGGTGAAGACTGTGAAAAGAAAAAATTAATAAAAAGCCTATTTTGATGCAAATCTGCTTGTACGTATGCAGTCACAAATTATAACAGAGATCAGATAACATACTGGCCTTCCAGTCTTTTTTTCTCTCTCTTTCTACCTGCCGCTATATTTGTCTCTTCCTCTTTTTCTCTCTTTTTAGTACTTGTTGAAACAACTTAACCTGAGGTGTGTGTGTGTGTGTGTGTCCACGCTCTGGACACAGACAAAAGAAAGGATGCAGTGTTCATGTGTGTATGTGTGTGTGAGGTTCTGATTACATTAGCCTTTATGCGCAAGCAGATTCACTGATGTCAGTGCTGAGCAGCATCTCATAGAGAAAGGGTGATGGAGGCCAGTTTGTGTGTCTGAATTTCTGTTGGTTGTTCACAGGTATATTTTACAGTATAGAAATTAGTACCTTACCTATTCTAAAGAATCAATCCATCCATTTCCTTAACCGCTTATCCAATTCAGGTGTACCCCACCAATACCAGCTGTCATTAGGCGAAAGGTGGGTACACCCTGTACACAGGGTACACAGAGAGACAGACTCTCACAATTGCACCTATGGTCAATTCAGAATCACCAATTAGCCTCACATGCATGTCTTTGGACTGTAAGAGGAACCCGGAGTAGTTGGAGATAACCCGCGCTAGCACAGGGAGAACATTAAATTCCACAAATAAGGGCCGCAACTGGCTGGTGGATTCAAACCTGGAACACTCTGGTTATGTGCTAAACACTGCACCAATGTGCTGCTCATGTTCTATTCTAAAGTAGCTATTTGCAATATACTAGAAATCTTTTGTGCTGAAGGCACACAAAGATTTTAAAAATAAAAATCAAGTCCCCTTTGTGTCTGTCTTGTATCTATCACACACACACTCACAACCCTTCTGTCAGCACCCATTATTGCTAATAAAAATGAATGAGAGGCCAGTAGCATTTCATAATCCCTGCAGTTACACACTTCCTGTGTGTATTTTGAGCTTTAAATAGGAGCAAGACAATGTGGCTTTGAAATTCAAAATAAAACATATATTATTTATATGAATGTAATATTCAGATTCATGGGTTTCGCTGCTAAAGCCTTACTACATCTGGTATGACCAGCTAGGTTATGGTAGCTCATTGTAGCAAAATTCAGAAAACTTTTGATACAAAGTTGATATTACTAAGTGTATTTGCATATTTTGTTTCATGTGCACAGCACCACATTTTAGCCAGTAAATAGCCTCAGGGCAGATTTGAACCAGAGGCGCTACAATAGCCTTTCAACATATGGGTCACCTACTCAACCCAGTGAGCTACAATGACAACTTTATCAAAAAGTTGCATAGTCTAGTTTTAAGAGTGGCTTGTTAGTTTATGTATGAATTGTTTAAACTGAAAAATAAACTGCAAACATGATATGAGTTTTTGAATGTCTTGATGCATGCTCAATAATCCAGGTAAGGAAATCCCAGAAAGCGGAATCTGTTCATCTGGTTTATAAGGTTGGGGAAACCTGCAGTCAGCTGAGACACCAGCTTACACCTCTCTGCATTTAATGAGCTATTATTAATCTCTGGCTTTCTTCCACAGCATGTCTTTCTCCCTTCACCCCCAACCGGTCGCGGTGGATGGCTGCCCCTCCCTGAGCCTGGTTCCGCCAGAGGTTTCTTCCTGTTAAAAGGGAGTTTTTCCTTCCCACTGTTGCCAAGTGCTTGCTCATAGGGGGTCGTTTGATTGTTGGGGTTTCTCTGTATTATTGTTGGGTCTTTACCCTACAATATAAAGCGCCTTGAGGCGACTTTT